>JAJJWW010012898.1:0-75719 GCA_023531295.1 Papaver armeniacum | reverse complement strand
AATAATCTTAATCGATCAATAATAAGATAAATCGTGGAATCACAAACGACAGAGAATAAGACGCTATAGACCACTTTTATCTGCTCTATCTGAGATATTAATCTCAAGCCACTATCTCTAATTCTGTAATTCAGAGATAGAATGAAGATCTGACCACACAACTACAAGAAAGTAGTATCTAGCCTCAAGCCACAATCCCAATGAAGTCTTTAAGTCGTTAACCTGGGTTAGAGAAGAAAACCAAGGTTAAAGGAGACCACTTCAATATGTAACCCAGATTACACTTAAGGTGTGGGGATTAGGTTTTAGTTATAGAGTTCTCCTTTATAGTCTTCAAATCAGGGTTTGCAATCAATGTTAAATTAGTAACAAAGACCACATTCTACCTGATGAAAACCTGTTAGATTCAAGCTAATATTTCTCAACCGTTGACTAAAACATAGCTTGTTATACACACATGAAATGCACTGTTTCTTAGGCTTGTGTAACTGCACTAAACATGTACATTTGCTGGTTCAATGGAAGAAGTTAAATCCAAAGGTTAGCCATATGAGCAATTTCCATACTAACCATATTCTTTCACCAACTAGTTCAAAATGACCAAATGAACGAGTTAGAGTTGAACAATTGTTAGATCTTCAAAATTACACAAGACACAATCAAGCAAAACCTGCTGATTCACTGAACTGTCATGAACTTTATAGCCAATGGCTGCAAAAGCATTCTCGCTTATATAAACATGAGTCTAAGAACAACCGGGACAGACATAACCTACTTCAAGTTCGCGACGTCTGGACTGGGCTCACGAGGAGTTCACAAACCCCAACAGAAATTTCTTGCTGAGAACTTCGCCGCTTGCTGACTCCGAGTTCGCTGATTCTTGGCTCACGCCATTCCCGTTTCTCTGATCAACAAGTTCGCAACTTGGTCTAAGGAATAAAGACTTATACATATACGTGTGATTTCCACAACAATGTTTATATCCTACCAAAGTACATATGTAATCTAAACACTCATCTAACTTACCAAAGATTCTGCAGACTGACAAATGCTTATTCAATATTCATTTTCTGACAATTTTCATGATTGAAACATAACATATTATCGTCACTAGGTAAAGATGAATTGGCTTACTTGTAAGCTACCACCACATATTTCCAAATAAATAGCAAGTTTAAACTCCATTCATATAGCAAAATGTGTACAATGAAATCTATATATCAAACACTTTGTCTCAAGAATGAGATAAAGTAAATAGACTTTGAGGGACGTGAGAAACCAAGCCCCCATACCTTTTACATCATGAAGTCTCACCAGTTCCCAGACCTTCGTGTTGTATGATGATTGCCAGTGGAGTCTGTCAACTACACTTTTTATCCTAGTCCCAGACCTTTAGCTATAATAGGCTAGAAGACTTATAGTTTTGATGGGGCAACATTGAATAAACATGTTTGAGATGAGCAACACATGCAAAGTTCGACTGTTAATGCTCTATCAATTTTTGTCAATTTTGAGTGACAAAACTATCAATAATGAAGGTGAACAATAAAAATAACAAATAAACTTTTGCAGATCCTATTCCATACGCCTAATCTTCAAAATCACCTAAATCTTCATTAATTTCCAAGTACCTAATGATCCCAAAGGTTGCAGTTTTAGCATCAACGTTGTCGAAAACTATTGAGAACAATAAGAAAACCAAGAGTTCTCATCATTGTTATACAGCAACATAGTATCATTACACACACAAAAGTCCAATTGTATCACAACTTCAATAATTAATACAAGATATAATTACTCTTGTCAATAATTACCTTCATGGAAACCACTCCCCATAATGATCCGAAACTATATGTATTTGTAGTGTGAACTACAGGCATTCTCCTCATTTTTGTCAAAGGTAAATCATAAAGGTACAGAACTGATCCTTCAATGAAATTTCCAAAGAGAGATTTCTACACCAAAAGAAAGAAAACATATCATCTTATTTAGATCTAACTTAAAGTCACAACATTCACTTATATGAGTTTAAAGATACAAGACAACCCCTATAATATTCTCACAACGTGACTCCCACAGACGGGTAATTAAGCAAAGTTTAAAAGAACTTTCCCATAATATGTCATTCCCGAAAGAACAATTAAGAGCTGACTCACTTTCAAATGAAAAATAAGGATTTTTGGACATAAAAAATCACATACAAGTATGAATGAATTGGGACACCAATTAAATTAACCACAAGAGAACCCATGATTAATTTAATTCCGATATGCTCAATCATAAGTGAACTTATGAGACTAAAATACTAATTAGATTGAATCACAAGAGAACCCATAATTAAATTCAATCAAAGCACAACCAAAATAATCACAAAGTAATCAATTTGATCATTATACTCACATAAGAGAATCTATGGAGCAATTATATGTTATTCGGATAAGATAACAATCAACTGGCCATGAAAAAGCTTTTAACATAACAGAAAACCACTTGTTACAACTAAACAACTAAACAAGATGATTTAATTTAGTTGACATGTTTACATAAAGTACCTTTACTTAGAACAACAAACAAAGCTAATCAAAATAATCAACTTGAGAGAATTAGTGCCAACTAGCATTACATTACTTGAGCCTCACGCAATAATACATAAAATATGGATCATGGAAGACCAATTGATCATAATACACAAGGATTCATTCTATTTTCATCACTATTTGCATAAACTACACAGACATAACTGTAAAGAAAGATTTTAACCTATCTTCCATCAAAAATTGACAATATAGGCTTAACTTTCTTTGTATTTTTTTGTCAAAAGTCTATTCATTCTTTTTATCAATACATGTATATCGGTTTATTTGAAGACTTAACTTTGGACAAGGTATGGGACAATCATAGTTCACGAACGCAACAATATATCTCAACAATTGCAATATATAAAATCATAAGACAAAATTGCAAAAATCATCTTCCAAATAACTTAGAATTTAAACAAATAAATATAAAAACTCAAGATGAAAACGCTTGCAATAGTCAGGTAATCAGTAATAATTGCTATTCCAAACCTAGTAATCTTTTCGTGCCAGAATTTTCAAGGTTTTCCAACAGGTAGAATCAATATTTCTCGCATGATTTACACCAAGAATATCTACCAAAGGCTTATAAAAATATTTTCTTTCCAAAGAAGAACATACAAAGTCATTAAATACCATGCATCATAGTTCACATAAGATGATTGTGAACATTCAAGAATCCCATAGCAATGTGTACAACTTCCCATTCTTGAACTTCCTTCTTTGTGATTCACCAACATCATTCTTGTAAAAGCTAAAAGTGGGCTTGAAAGAGAATTACTCCAAGAATCCAAGTGCCCAAGTCCAAGAGAAGTAGAACAAGTGCGATGAAACGGAACAAAACATTCAAAAACAAGAGATTGGACAAAGACCAACATTAACTCATCCAAATTCAGGAATTCTCATCGTGATTTTAAAGATAATTCAAAGAGGAAGAGAATGCAAAAATAATGAGGTCATTCCGAGTTCGGACGAAGAAGTTACGGCCAAAACAAGTTTACGGAATATCGACGTCTACAAGCAAGTATGCATTCCGGTTTACAAACGAATTTTCATGACCTGGAGAAGTATGCAAACGGGTATTCATACTAAAATCCCTGGCTTTTGATTTTAAATGATGGTATGCATACCTGGTATGTGTACCATGAAGTCCAAACATCCCGAACTACTATTTTCAAACATTTTTAAAAGAATCCAAAAGAATTCTACAAAATTTTACCAAACATTATCAGGCGCCCCAATTCCCGTGCTTCCATCACCGTATACATAGCAGGGCATTCCTTGGTGAGGATGCACTAACAACACACTCAAGTTGTGTTGAGGTGAACAATTTCTGCTCACCACAAGTGACTTTTGGATTATCATGAAATAGATCACTTTTTAAACCTTTTACATCCAAATCCATCTTTCCAAAGAACTTTTAAGTTCCAACATCATGGATATGCCTTCTCCATAGTCATGGAATTTTCGAGGAGATCATTCCTTTTCACACTCAAAACATCATTGACTTTCTTTGGTATCCACTTCTCGAGTGCGTTTAGGAACAACCAGAACCTTCTTCTCATTACTCTCTTCTAGAATTCTCGGAAGAGAATTAGATTAACTATTCTTTTGCAAGTTTCTTTCTCCAATTGGGAGCATCGTATCTTGTCTTCGTCTTTACGAAGTTATCCTTTTGATAACCATTACAATTGTGAAAAGGATTCGTATGACATTTATAGGCAAATCTAGGTTTATCACAACATTGATTCCTTTGCCTAATGGTTGGACAGTTACAACCTATAACGTTAAGGGAATTAGTCTTAACATATGATCTTGGTTTCACAACTTCTTGTGATGCCCAAACAAGAACATCATGAAGTTTATCATTCCTTATACTAAAACGACATCTCCTTTCCAGGTGACCTTTATTTCCGTAATAGTGGCAAACATAAGGAATGTTCTTACTTCGATCCGTGTGTGCTAACTTTGGAGGTTGATATAATTTTTTCTTTTGAACCTTAACTGTCGGTGATGGTATTTCGCTTTTGTCATCAGTGGAAACGTTTTGTAGAGAAGAATCATTAGCCTTGACAAATTTTACCTCTTTGCTAATACTTGGAGCATCTATTCCCTTATAGCCCAATCCTCGTGTATCACGATGATTTTTACTTGCTCCTAGCATAGTGGTTAATTTGCCTGAACTAGTATTGAACTTTTTCAAGTCATCTTCCAACATCTTGATTTTATCAAGAGCAAATAAAATCAGCCTCAAGGCGTTTTTCTCGAGCGAGATAAGCGCTTTCTCTCATCAAAACTTGTTTGTCGAGTTAATCCTTTCTTCGATTCTCGCTAGTTTCTCTTCCAACAAGAAGAATTTTTGAAAAACATTATCACATTCAAGTGACTTTCTACTAAGGTTTTCCTTGAATCTTTGAGGACCGATTCGCAAGAGCATTTCCAACCATAAAGATCTTCGTACATCCTTTTCAATTTCTTGTTTTCTCGACAGAGAGGAGTCATAAGAGGTGTGACATGAGAAGTTATAATCTTATTTATTTTCAACGAATCCAAAAACTTAACATACTCGAGACTTCATCATCAACATCTCTATCAATATCTCGAATCACCTTCATCGTAAAGTTTATACAACCGTTCTTCTAGGCGTGTTTCCCAATCAATCAAGCTTTCTACATTCAAAGAATGTTTAGATATTGACTTATATGTGACAGGTTTCTCAGGAGAATCCTAGCTTTGAAACTCATCTCGGTGATTTCGAACCGGTACGTTTTTAGAGATAGACTCGTCCATAATAATCGATTGCTACAAACACGAGACTTATGAGGTCTAAATCGTGTTTGCCGCTTCCGATACCAATTGAAAATGCGGGGTCTAACAACTACACCCAATAATTCGTTTGGCAATCTGAGAGGACTTACTACAATATACTTTCTAGAGAATTAACTAGACAATCAGACTCAATCTAGAGAAAAGTATATCAAAGAGTTTATATCTCTCGCTTCACAATGTAATCAACAAATCAAAACAGAGATATAGAAATCAGTGAGCCCGATTATTATGTGAAATAACTTTAACGGTACCAAAGACCAATGTTCAAGTGTCAATCAATTTAAATCAACAACCAAAGGTTGGATTATATAATTGATAGATCTTAACACACAACTTTGTGATATTTCAATTATATAACAAAATATACCGTTAATAGAAATAACACGTAGACACCATAATTTTTTTAACGAGGAAAACCGCAAATGCAAAAAAACCCAGGGACCTAGTCCAGTTTTGAACACCACACTATATTAAACCGCTACGACACTAGCCTACTACCAATGAACTTTGATCGACTGTAGTTGAACCCTAATGAATCTCACACCGATTCAAGATACGAAATATGTTCCTTTCGTCTCGATCCCAAACAGATACTACGCACTTGATTCCCTTAGTTGATCTCACCCACAACCAAGAGTTGCTACGACCCAAAGTCGAAGACTTGATAAACAAATTTGTCTCACACAAAAAGTCTATGGATTGAATAAATCTGTCTCCCCACGTAAATACCCAAGAATTTTTGTTTCTTATTTTGATAAATCAAGGTGAACATGAACCAATTGATAAACCGGTCTTATATTCCCGAAGAACAGCCTAGTATTATCAATCACCTCACAATAATCTAAATTGTATGATGGCGAAACTAGATATTGGGGAATCACAAACGATGAGACGAAGGTGTTTGTGATTACATTTTATCTTGCCTGTCGGAGATTAAATCTCGAGCAAATCTTAGAGAAGATAGTACTCAAACGATAGAATCGGGAAAAGCTCGGAATACGCAACTACAAAGAAAATAGTTGGGTCTGGCTTGACAATCCCAATGAAGTCTTTGAAGTCGTTAACCTACAGGGTCTCGAAGAAACCTAAGGTTAAAGGAGAATTGACTCTAATTTATGCAACTAGTAACACACAGGAGGTGTGGGGATTAGGTTTCCTTGTTGCTAGAGTTCTCCTTTATATAGTTTTAAATCAGGGTTTGCAATCCAAGTTACCTTGGTAACAAAGCATTCAATATTCACCGTTAGATGAAAAACTCCGATTCAACCAAGCTAATATCTTTCAACCGTTAGATCGAACTTAGCTTGTTACACACAAATGAAATGTATCCTCATTTAGGTTTATGTAACCGTACCCAAACGTGTACACCATGTTGGCCGACAAATAGTTAACCGGTTAGTCATATGATTACTCTCATATCAACCTTATTCATCTTAACCATAACTAGTTCAAATGACTCAAATGAAACTAGTTAAAGAGCCGTTCAATTATTCTCATATAGAAGTATATAAGAACACAATTGAATCAAAATCGATTTGATTCACTCGAATCAATTCATGAACATTATATCCACGTTTTGCAAAGATTGCATTCTTTGTTTTATAAATGTTTAAGTTCATGTACATAACTGATTTTAGAAAGTAACCAACTCAAGTATGCAAACGTGTAAGCATACTTAAGTAGCCAGACTGAGTTTGGTTACGCCAGTACGCGTACGGGTGCGCATACCAATTTACATTCCAAACTCCAACCGAGAAATTCACTGGGACGTGAGACTTCCACTCCGCATGCGTTCGCACGAGTTTGGTTACACCGTACGCGTACGGTGCGCATACCATCTTGCGTCAAGAATATAAGATGAACTTGGTCGAAGCGAAATTTGCCAACACATATTTCGAGAAATATGTAAGCGAGATAATCTTAGCTCGAAATCTCAAATGTGTATATAGAAAACTATATCGTAATACGACTTATGTCTTAATATAGGAGATAGAGTAGAAATGGACTTTCCATGTGATAGATGAGTTTCAGTCTCCACATACCTTTTGTTGATGAAGTTCCACAAGCTCCCTTTAGTAGTTCTTCGTCTTCAAATGATGAACGCCGTGATGTCTAAGCTCAACTATACAATCTATGTCCTAGTCCGAGACATCTATAAATAGGCTAGAAATCAAGACTTATAGTTTTGATCACTAACATTGAAAAACATGTTTGAGATAGCAACGCATGCGAGTTCGAACGAGCAAAGGCTCTAATGTTTCAACACTTACAACAAATCTATTGGCGTTGTTTTGGTTCATTAGTTTTCTATATTTTTCCCCTGGTCTTATCTATATCTGTTGGGCAATCAAATCTTGGAATTCCAGTGTAATGTTGTTTCAATTTCGCATTTGTTTCAAGTAGTTAAATTTCCGTTGGGTATCAATGTATATAAATAAATCCTTATTTTCTCGTAAAAGTAAGGTCGCTCATGTTGTTCTTTCAGGAATAACATATTTTGGGGGAGAGTTCTTAATTGAACTTGTGCGTAATTGCCACATATTTATGGGGAGTGCGACTGTGAAATATTGTAGGAGTTATCTTGGACTGCCGAATCTTTAACAACAATGATGCTGAGTGAACATGTTCAGAATCGCTGGAAGTACTTGGAGTGGCGAAGAATTCAAGGAATGTTGAAGAGCCAAGAAAATCAAGCATAATGGATGAGAAGCTACAAAGTTTATTTATTTTGTAATCCATATGTATTGATAGTTTTGTCACTAAAATTGACAAAGGGGGGAGATTGTTAGAGCAATCGCTGGGTCGAACTCGCAAGCATTGCTATCTCAAGATTGTTTGTCAAGTTTACTTAATCAAAACTATAAGTCTTGATTTCTAGTGTACTTATAACTATGTTTCGGATTAGGATAAAATGTGTAGTTGAACTTTAGACTTCACGGCGTTCATCGATTGAAGACAAAGATCTAGTGAGGAGAGCTTGGAGGAACTTCATCAACAAAAGGTATGTGGAGACTAAAACTTATCTATCACTCAGAAGTTTATTCTATTTTATCTCCTAATGAGACTAAGTCGTATAGCTATATAGACTTTTATATTATACACATTGATATTTCGAAATGAGTTTATCCCGCTATCTATTTCTCTAAATATGTGTTGGAAGCTTTTTGCTTTAGCTACGTTCATCATATTCATGACGAGTTTAGTTGGAAACAAGTTATTTGTTGGAAGCTAAATATTAAGTCAAAAGATGATCATGTGGAAGTTGTCGTCAAACATCTTTCATGATTTGTGTGAGACAATCATTTGATGTCGACTTGGAAAGTTTCGTATTGATCATTTGATCACTTGAAAATTACTTATAAGCTAATAGTTTGTGTGAGACAGCTATTTTTGTTTTCTAAGGATGTTTCAATGATTGAAATGGGAGTTTAGAACAAATACTTTTGTCTGGATACATCATAGTATGCGTACATAGTATGCAAACTGTTTTGGTATGATTCAGGTCCGGGAACCTTGTTTGCATACCTAGTATGCAAACGATTTTAATCAGAAGTCCGGGAACCTTGTTTTCATACCTAGTATGCGAATGGTTCTACCTGAGTTAGATTCGGACGATCATTGCGCACCGCTTGCAAACTAATGGGACGTACCAAAGTCCTGATGTTATAGTTTGCGAACCTGTTTGTAAACTTAGTGGGTTAAGTTCTAAAATCTGTTATGTATGATTCTCATACTCACGAAAAAATACATTTATGAATTAAGGAATGCAATCTTTGCAAACCGTGGCTTAATGTTCATGAATTGATTCTTATATAAGTACTTTGTACGATTACGAATCAATCCGATTTTGTTTCAATTTGTTCATATATATTTCTATGGGATAGTAAAAAATTGAACAACTCTATTTTAAACACGATTACATTCATTTGATTATCTTTCATGATTGGTTGATCATCATATTTGATCTAGAAGTGTTAGATGAATATGGCTAAGACAAAAGTGTTCATATGGCTAACTTCGGTTAACTATTATTGAGCCAACTCAGTATACACGTTTAGGTACGGTTACCCATATCTAAATGAAGGTATATTTCATTTGTGTGTACCAAGCTAAGACCATCTAACGATGGAGAGATATTGCTTTGGTTTTATGTAAACCTAGCTTGAATATTAAATCAGGTGTTCATCTAACGGTGAATATTGAATGCTTTGTTACTAAGCTATCTTAACTTTGATTGAAAGCAAACCCGATTTGAAAGATTATATAAGGGGAGAACTCTAGCAACTTGAAAATCTAATCCCGACACTTTCCTGTGTCCTAGTTGCGACTAGAGTCGATTCTCCTTTAACCTAGGTTTTTGCAAAACCATATTAGTTTAACGTCTTGAAGCCTTCATTTGGGATTCGTGAAGCCAGGTCCAACTATTTTCTCTGTAGTTGCGTATTCTGATCTTACTTGTTCTATCGTATTGAGTACTATCTTCTCTAAGATTTGCTCGAGATTTATCTCCGATAGATAAGATATAAAAAGTAATCACAAAGCTCTTTGTCTCATTCTTTGTGATTCCACAATAACTTCTTCTACTATATTATCAAAGATTATATTTTTGTAAACTAATAATAAAAAAAATATGGATCCATAAGAATTTTTGTTCATTTTTATTATACCTGCAATTTTGGTAGTCTATGTAAAAATTAGTTGATTTCCCTTTAAGCTAGAAAGTGTTTTATTTCACCTTGCCGTTCCCCTTCATCTTATTCAGTTTTTTTGTTTTCCTGTCTCTTGTGCATATTCTTTTTCTGTACGTAGTAGTTTTCTCCATCTTAACATTATGAAACTTCTGTCCTGGAACGTCCAGGGTATAGGCACTCCTATCACTAAGGACCATTTTCACCACCTTTGCTAATTCTATAACCCTGACATTGTTTTCCTAACCGAGATAAAAGCACCGCTGTCTCGAATGGATTTATTTTAAAAAAAAAATCCAAGTTTCATGACTGGTTTATCATTCCGTCCGTGGGATCAGCGAAAGGGTTAGCAATCGCCTGGCACAATAATGTCGATATGAAGTTAGTATCAGTACAATTTAACGTGTGTCATTTTGAAGCAAATCTAGGAGACGAAAGTCTTTCATCACTTGCGTTTATGGGGCAATTGATAATGAAGAAAAAATTGTAACAATGGAATTATATTTTAACCGGCTCAACAAGTGAATAAGCCTTGGGCCTTGAATGACGACTTAAACATCATTCTTGATCCGGATGAAAAGCAAGGGGGAAATAAGGCTAGCTCTAGCAGAAGAATATCATCCTCCGCATAATAGACGCAATAGGCCTACAAGATGCGGGATATGAAGGCGCTCCATTCACATGGTCAAACAACGAAAAGGAGAAGCAAACATCTCAAGAAAGAATTTACGTAGCGTTGACTTCCTTTCTCGGACACAGTATTCCTGACACCAAGGTAACTCATTTACCTAGAGTTGGATCGGATCATACTCCTATTTTATTAGATACCAAACCTGAAAAAATAAAACTTCAAAAACTTTTTAGATGTATTAGATCTTGGCTATCTCACTCCAACCTACACGAAAGTAGTAAAAGCATCATGGGAATTACACTCCAATTTCACAACAAATGAAAACATTTCCCTAAAACTCCAACTCCCCGTCCTCGATCTTTCCCAATGGAACTCGGACGTCTTCGGTAATATCCAAAATATCGAATCCTAAACAATAAAATTGAGAGCATCCATAAAGCCGAAATATTGCCAAAGATATAGACAAGCTAAAAACCTCAAGCGTAACTAGGAAAATGGTACGAGGTTAAAAATGATTACTATCATCACTGTCTAGAGATAATTTTTTCAAGGAATATGACAAACACGAATATTTCCATGCCACCGCCTCCAATAGGAAAAGAATCAATTCCATCAACACCCTTATAGAACCTTCTGGCCTTTGGATATCGGACAGGGATCAAATCTATTCTCTTATGATGAACCACTTTTCTCATATCGGTACATCCCAGTTAAACAATTGTAGCTTTGACCTGTCCAGCATCATAACACCGTGCATTTATGAGGAAGAAAATCTATCTCTGCTAAAAATCCCATCTAAAAATTAAATCGGCTCACTCTCTCCAATATGAATCAATGGGCCGCTCCTAGACTGTATGGTTTTCAACTAGGTTTCTTTAAGGCCAATTGGGAAGTTTTCGCCCGTACATTAACGGGTATTCTTGACGATGATTTAAACCACTCCTTCATTACCCTTATCCCAAAAATTTCAATTCCTCAAACTCAGGTTGATTTTAGACCAATAAGTCTAAGCAACACCATCTACAAACTAATCTCGAAAATTCTCGCAAATAGATTAAAGCACATTCTCAAAAAAATTATATCTCCCAACCAAACGGCTTTCCTTACTGGAAGACAAATCACCGACAATATCATAATCGCACATGAGCTCATCCATTCAATGAAAACCTCAAAGAAGACAAAATGCTTTCTAGCCCTGAAATTAGATCTATCCAAAGCCTTTGATAGAGTGGAGTGGAATTTTATCGAAAAAGCTCTCTTTAGCTTTGGTTTCGATGAAAAGTGGATTGGTATCATTCTACAATGCATTTCCACCACCTCTTTCTCAATCCTCCTCAATGGTTCTCCTGGGTCAAAATTTAAATCTTCAAGAGGTTTAAGACAAGGGGACCCACTCTCGCCTTATCTATTCCTGATTTGCATGGAAATTCTATCAAGGCTTCTAGAAAAAGCGATAACGGAGAAAAAAATCTCCGGCTTCCAAATCAATAAAAATGCTCCAAATATTTCCCATCTTTTCTTCAGCAGACGATCGTTTTCTTTTTTACAAAAGTCGATCTGGGGGAAGCTAAGAATCTTCTGGAAACTCTATCCCTATTCGGAGATATAACGGGCCAAATAATAAACTTACAAAAATCCAGTGTCTATTTCAGTCCAAAAATTCATCCTAAACATGGAAAAATTATAGCCAGAATTCTTAAAGTTCCCCCGATGACGAAAAATGATAGTTATCTCGGAACTCTCCTATTTTTTGATAAAAATAGGAAAGCGAACTTCGAGCCACTCCTTCAGAAATATTATTCAACTTTACAAGGCTGTAAATCGAAACTCTTATCCCAAGCAGGGAGGACAGTTCTGATTAGGGCTGGAAACGGATAGATATCCGGCGGATATTGGAAGTTCCGATAAGGTTAAGGTTAAGGAGTATCCGATATCTGATATCCGATAACATCCGGCGGATATCAAAAATCTGATTCGATAATGTCAAGGTCAAGCTATCGTATATCGGATTTTTATCCGTTAAAATCCGATAATTAGGAAAAAAACTAAAAGCTTGAAAAAAACAGACTCTTTGTCTTTTTAAGTTCAAAATGTTCAGTGAAAAGTACAAACCCACAAAAGCACAATGTTTAGAGTTAAAGAGTTTACTCCCAGTCTAGTCAATGCAAAAGAAAGTACACAACATGCTACAACAAAGCCAAAAAAGAAAAAAAAAACAATGTCTAACAGTCACGAGGCTAACAATATCAACACGCTAGTGAGTATTGTAACTTAGTGTGATTTTGCTTGGATGCCTGGCATGTTGTATCATTGCATCAACTTCACTTCAGTCTACGATTTCCATTTCTGCATTTTTCATCAGCACACACATATTTGTCAACACACCACTACTTTAAGATAAACTATATGATAAGCTACACAAATATAAAAGGCTGATATAGAATCCACTATATGGTAACAAACTCATACTAAAGCCGAAGACACCTATGGTTCTTATTACATGCCGAGGGTTCAATACAAACAAATTGAACTGCAAATCACACAGCCACAACATCCATAAAGCCATCCATGAACTGAGAATCTTTAAGAGACATGAGAATACAACATGTGGCTAAACTTCACATCATTTTTTTAATCAAAATACTAACACTTAAGATTACAACTTACATTCTTCTTCTTTTTGTCACATCGGAGTTTTAACACCTTTCTTGGGAGCCTGCAATAAACAAATAAAGCAATGGATATGATACTGAGGTTACCATCTTAAAAGAGTTCTATACAAATCGAAGCGAATCAATCTAAAAGATTAGCTGAACAGAAACAATAATATGACAAGAAATCATTCAATCACTTCAATGGGTTATATTCAAACATGAATCATAAAGAACTATTCTAGAGAATCAATTGAAGTTGTGTAAACCCTAGAAAAGGGAGGGATTTAGATCGAACTGATATAGAAAAATAAAACCCCTAACTATCAATATTAAGTTATTCTTCGACCTCATATTCCAGTTCAGTTTAAACCCATCTCAAATCTTTCATCCGAAGCCCTAATTTTTTATTGCAACACACAAACCCTAATTTCATAAGAATTGAACATAGAAATCGAACATAAATCATTAACAACATAGAGGGGGAGCGAATCAATACCTGATTAAGAGATTAATTATTGAAGAAGTGAGAACTAAGTGATTAATCGAGAGGGAGGAGCGAGACTGAGAACATAGTGAGAAGAGAAGAAAAGGGAAATCAGAAATGTCTTCTCTTCTCTCGACTCCTCGACTAGTATTTTATTGGTATGTGAAAATTACTAGCACGCCCTTACCCTATCGGATATCAGATATTAACCAATCAGATAGAGCCCAATCCGTTTCCGATAGGTTAAGAGGAAATATCCGACAAGTTATCGGATTCGGATATCCGGTATCCGACAAGTTATCGGATTCGGATATCCTAGTATCCGATATAACAGTATAAAATCATATAGGATTTCGAATAATCTAAACGGATCCCTGATATCGGTTATCCATTGCCAGCCCTAGTTCGATAAAATCTATACTTCAATCTTTCCCAACGTACTGAGATGCGGGTGCTTGCCCTTCCGAAAGAAACCTTGAATCAATTGGATCATATCCAAAGAAATTTCTGGTGGAATAAAGAAGGTCAAAAAAGACAAGGAGGATTCATTAGAGCTTGGAAGTACATATGCAAGCCAATTGCTCAAGGCGGTTTAGGTATTAAAAACCCTCATCAATTTAATATAGCGCTTCTCACTAAACTAGCCAGCAGATTAATAATAGAAAAAGATCAACTATGGGCAAAAATCATCAAGGAAACATATTTCCCAAATTCCCATCCTCTTGAAGCTTCTAAAATTTCCAATTTATCGTAAATTTGGACAAGCATCCGAAAAGGTCTAGAATTAATTAAAGGAAACTTTATTTGGCAAGTGAAAAATGGAAACTCAGTAAAAATATGGGAAGACAGATGGATTCCAAATTCAAAAATAATACTACAACCTCAAGATTCACAGGCACAACTCCGACAAAAGTTCAAGAGCTTATTATGAAGAAAATAAGTGGGACCAAGGAAAACTGAACATTTACTTTAGTCCGGAAGTGAGAAACAAAATTCAAGCCATATCTCCAAGAAAAGAAGAGGAAGACAAAATCCAGTGGTTACACCATCATTCAGGACTCTTCTCGGCTAAAAACATTTATAATTTCTTAGCTAACCAAGCTCAAGAAGAGGATAATTCGTTAATAGATTTCCCATGTAGAAGTATTTGGAAAATACAAGCAATTCTAAGAATCAAGTTTTTTGTGTGGAAGCTAACTGGAAAAGCTTTGCCCACATCTTCGAGATTAGGTGCCCATAACCTAGAAATTGACCCAAACCTAAATCGTAACGCTCATGTTCGTAAAACCGAGAAGCACCTATTTGGATCTTTCCCTTTCGCTAGAGCCATTTGGTTCAGTTTTTAGCTAAGACATTTAATTTATCCACAACATGGGTTAAAGGGTGGCTCCTAAATCCAGATTTAGATAGTTTGATTGGGAAAATAACAACCATATTATGGTTCATCTGGAAATACGAGATGCTCGGTGGTTTTCGAAAAGATAATCCCAAATCCAAGGCAACTAACTGATCGATCAACAAATTTTTGCAGACCATCCCTCAAAAGAATATAACAAAGGACCGGATAATAACCAAACTAATGATGATCAATTCCAAATGGTCAAATATAAACTCCGATTGGATAATTTTTATAGATGCTTCTTTCAAGGAAGAAGACTTTTCAATGGGATATGCTCACATCGTATATTCAGAGATATCCAAATCATTTATGCACATCTCAGCGGTTTTGGAGACAACCACTTCAGCCTTTCCATGCGGAAGCGAAAGCCTTACAAAAAGCGGTCACATGGTCGAAAGAAAATGTCCTTTCCAAATACATAAATAGTAACAGATCAGAAAGTCTTGCGTACATCATCAACAAGGATAACTCAAGCCCCTTTTGGACAAAATAAAACACCATTCAAGCAAAGAAAGAAAATCTTAAAAGAACTCCTCAGCTCTGTAAAGTTCACAAATCGAAAATAATGCAAAGAAATGGACATAATTGCCAAGGAAGCAAGGATAAAAGCCTCCAACATTTATCCACGAAGTTACAACAAAGAATTAAGATTTCTAGCATTATATCTAATGTTTTTGATAGAACGAAATTGTAAATCTCCCGTACTATATTTTCTAGTGAATATATTTCGTTTTTACATCAAAAAAAGGAATCCATATTTTTAGGATTTAATATAATCACTTTTAGTGAAGGATTTCCTAGAAACCCAAGCTAAAGAAATTTCCACGTTTATAATGTATGAATCTTAGTAAAACTAATAACTAAGGAACAAGCAACAAAAAAAAAAAAAACAGAATCATCTTTTAGCTTAAAAAATGTTTGGTATTACAATTTTTTTTTTTTTGAAGCATATAATTAAATAAAAGGAAATTAGTTTACAATTTGTCGTGGGTATGTGGTACCCACGGAATCATGGAATAGAATTTGACTAATAAAATATGGGATTGCCTAGTCCCATATTTTGGTTGATAAACTCCCATTTGACTTCCATCTCCGCATGATTGGATAACCCGTCCGCCTGCTGATTTCCTTCCTCGTAGTTGTGCCGAATAGCAAACATCATGGATCTCAGATAAATCTGATTTTTATTTAATCATCCCCGATATGTGCCAAGGTGGTGGGGTAGATGAAGCGATGAAACGCATAAGGTTTTCCGAATTGGTTTCAAATATAACTCTTGGACATTTCCTTTCTCGTTGTCGTTTGATGCCAATAGCGAGCCTGTGTTTCATAGCTTAATGCAACTTGTAATTCCTAGTGGTCGAGCTAGAGCCATTACGGTTCGTGCATCGTAATCTCGCATATGAACCCTTCCCCCGCAAATCCAGGGTGACCTCTCGGCTGCTCCATCTCGTGTTAATCTTAATCCAGCTTATGTTTGGAACGACCATCCCGCCGATATTGTTGATATCCTTTTTGTCCGTCAGTCGGTGGTTAAATATCGGTGCATCTGCCGGTATGATTGGTGGTGAAGAGAGTAGAGCCCCGTAGAATTCTTGTTGCGCTTACGAGCCTGCTAGGATTTCTTCTCAAGTTGTTTGCTTTTGTTAGTATATTAGGTTATTTCTAGCTAGCCATAAGTCCAAAATAGAAAACAAAAGAGGAGATTACATATGTTGTCGCAAAGTTGTTGAAGATTTGGGAAATGGTTGTCCGAGGCGTTAAGGTGAAAGTGTGGGGGTGGTTGGAGTTGGGTGAAATTGAAAGTTGGGTGAATAAGGTGTTCCAGGACGATTTGCCGGCTGAATGCTGAATTAGAAGGTGACTTGCCAATTCGGGATCATTGTTGCATCCGGGGCATATGTCCGAGAGTTGGTCGATGGATGTGATGTAAGAGTGAGAAGGTTGGTAATCCTTCATTGATGGCTTTCCACAAGAAAAGCCGAATTTTCGGGACATGGTAAAGTCCATTGGAATTTGGTGTGGTAAAGGCGTGAGAGTTGGTTGACCATGGGTTAGACATTTGTATCCCGATGAGGTAGTGTAGTTTCCATTTTGAGTGTGGCCTTATTATTTTGTCTTGGTGGCTATTTTGGGGGAGATGGATGTTCATGATTTTTGGATTATAGGGTTGGGGAGGGTGCTTAATTTTTCGTGACTCTGTGGAGTGGTAAATTGGGTCGATGATATCTGCTACCATTCAGATTGGGTAGCATTGTGATGGGTGATAGGTGTAGAATACACCTAATTTACTATCTAGTAGTTTATGCTTTCTTTGCTATTTTTCTTGTAAATTATGTATTTTACGCTTGTTTTGAGTTTTGTAGCTACTTTGGAGTCACACGGAGGAAAAGAAGAAGAAATCACCCAATTTGAGCCAAAAGGGCAAAAAGGTCATTTTACAGGCGATTGATATATGGAGCCCATTTGAGGTTAAGGGGCTGCCAAACTGGGTAGCCCTTATCCAGAAACGGGGTGCTGCTATCAGCTGGTAATGGATGGGTTATGTCCATGGATGTTGAAACCCAAACCCATTGGCCCACATGTCTGACCCATACCCATACCCATACTAAAGCCCACATCCTAACCTAAGCCTGATCCATCTAACCGACCCGGATCCGTGATTATAACCTGAGCCCTAAATTGAGATTTATTTCTCAATCATTGTTTGTGCCTGAAATCAAAAAAATGAAAGAGACAGCGTTTCTTGTAAGAGCTCAGAGAGAAAATCGAAGACGAGTTCGATCTGGATGGAATCAAGAACGAGCAGCTGCTGCTACTAACAAATCAAGAGACCGATGATGCTCAAAGCTAGAGGAGATGAATTAAAGTGGCAGAGTTGAGGAGAAATTAGGGTAAAGCGCTGTATCTCAGGGAATCGAGGGTTCGATTGGAATTGTTGATGTTGATCGAGAATAAGCAGAGATTGCTCAAGGTCGGGAGAAATTGGAAGAAACGACAGCGAGATTGGAAATGGGTTCGTGACTCAGATGAATCGAAGATGGTTTTGATGGCCGCTGTTTGAAGCTCGGTGGCTTTGGTGATGAAGTAGAGACGAATCGAGTATGGATGGGTTCGTGTTGAAATCAACAGATGAGAAGAATCAATAGGGGTCGTAGCTGTTTGAAATTGAGATGAGTTCTGTGTTGGTGTGACAGAACACAACATAGATCGAGAACAAAGAGAAGAGAAATCGAACTGAGAATGAGGGCTTGTTGTTGCTTGAATCCAGAGGAACAATGGGTATGAGAAAATGATGAAAATTTCAGGGCAGCAGATGAAGATGGTTGAGGTTACGCTGCCATGAATTAGCTGAAGAATAGTTGGGATTGCGTGAATAGAATGAGGTGTGGCTGCTGTACAGAAAATGATAAGAATGCTTAGATGTATGCTAGGATTCACAGGGAGAAGAATCAGCCTGAAAATGGCTTGCAAATTGTCTGAAATCAGCCGAAACTCGGCCAATTTTCCCCTCCGGCGAGCTGACTCAGACCGATCCGAACGATCCCGAAGACCGATCCCAACCGAGCCCGATGACCGATTCCGGTGAGCTGAATAGGATTAAGTCAGCCGAGTTAGCAGCTGATTCAGTAACTGACTCATCTGAGTAAGTCCAGTTAGTGAGTCAGAAGCTAACTCGAGTCTGACTCACTCCCTTTCCTTGACCTTTGACTGACTGTTGACTGACGGTTGACTAGTTTGACCGTTAGTCCTAACGGTGGACCGGACGGAATATTCCGTCGAATATTCTCTCGACGGAGAAATTTCCAGGTGGCCGGCGGCGACGTTTTCCGGCCAAATTCCGGCCATAATCCCAGTTTTCCGGCGACCAAAAATTCCAGAATTTTCTATGGACTTCTCTCATGGGTGTGAAGACTTGGGCTAGGAATTGGATGGAGAATTGGACTCAAATTTGGAAAGAGAAGGTGGAAGAGTTGAGAAAAGCTTGGAATTGGAAATTGAATTGCAAAAGGAAAAGGATTCTAATCCTTGGAAGAATTGGAGAATATTGAAGCCTATAAATAGAGAAGTTTTTTACAATCTCTTACACATATCTCTACACACACAATTCTTTTCTTTTCTTATTTTCTTTGTGTGAACTCTTTTAACATGAGTAGTTAATTTTATTGATTGAGGATGAATTCCTAGTTTTTAAACATATGATTTGAGTTTTTGTTTCAATTCTATCTTGAAGTTTTTCACACGATTATCGTTTGTTTTTACTAATAGGAGTGATCTTAAAGACATTCATGATTGATTGATAGATTGTTTAGGTGGCCAACTAAATTGATTTGTTAATTTGATCTAAAGCTAGTGAAAGTTAGGAGATAAGTAATCGCTTTCTGACTCTTTACATAAGTAGCAAACACGAGACCTCGCGAGGGATTCCGTGGAGCAATTGTGTGTAGAAACAACGCTAGAAAGTGAACCAAGCGAACCGAGTTTAACTACTAGTACTAAGCCTAAATTCATAAATCTTAATGCATTCGGGAATTACATCTTGTAAGCTTTAACCTCAAGGTGGTTCTTTTGAATAGAATCGATAACTAAGCGGACATTGCTACTCGGTGAAATTAGGATTTTGGGGCTAGCTAAGCGGACTCGCTATCCTACTATTGGTGATAATCTGTGACTAATAACAAGTGGAAAAGAACATAACTTTAATCATTGTTTCGTAACGAAGAAGGATTCCTTGATCTTGTCTCTCTTATTGCTTTCAACTTTATCTTTTAATTGTTTTGTTTATTTTTATTTTGCTTTTTACACCCCCCTTTCGTGACAATTTTTACAACTAGAATCTCGTGCTCCTCGTGGGATCGACCTTGACTACCCTATATTACTTGTTAATTAGGTAGTAAAGTATTAATTAATTTGTTGTGGTTACGACACGCATCAATGGGTCTAGATTTGTTGAGCGTGGAATCCAATTGGCTTCTATTGGAGTTGATAATCCATCTCCAACACGATGGAAAATAAAATTTCGCATGGTAGGAACAATAGAATCCTATTGTCTCCATTGAGGACTCGAAGGAGGATGGTATGGAATTAATGCCCTAAGAATTGGTTGTTGATCGAGATATTTTGCACCAAGAGACTTCCGCAGATAGAGTTAGGTTGTTCATGTAAATTCCGATTCTCTTCATGAGAAGTGCGTTATTATGATCACTCGCTTCTTTCCTTATTCCTAATCCTCCTTCTGGATATCGGTTTGTTACTTTATCCCAACTGATGTGGTTTTAAATTGTTTGTAGAAAGTGGTAGTAAGAGTTCGTTCAACTCAGACTTGTAAAGGTTTGATTTAAGAATTAAAAAGAGAAAACGCTAAAATAAAGAAAATATGTACACAAGTTTTGTCACAAATATCGAGAGATACTGAGACTCAGGATTCCACCAATTCTTATATTCATGTGGTTCAACTATTAATTCTAGACAATTATAGCTTATAAGATATTGACTCTTTCTTTGCCAAAAAATAGATTTTATAAAGTATTAGATGTAAATCATAAGCATGATGCATCAAAAGTTCTTAGACTAAGCATACACCATCGACAAAATCACAAATAATCAAGAAAAATCATAAATCAATTTAGAATAGTGCAAAAGTCATAAAAGAACTAATTAGAATTACCACTTGCGAAAAGAATGGCTTCCTCCATTGTCCCGTTGTTGGGGTTTAGCTCCTCATATTATTCACGTGCTCAAACTAGTTGTTCATAGCTCAAATAGGTGAAAAACAAGAGAAAACTTATAAAGGCATAGCTTGCAACGCCAAAAGGTGTTACAAAGAGATCACATAAAGAAATAAGACCGCCTTTAAACGATACTTTAGTTCTGTCGTTGAATAGCGATAGTTCTCTTCATGACAGCTTCCTTGCGCGTCTTATGTTCTTCGTGTTCTAGGTTCTTGAGAACGACACTTCTCTAGTGTCGTCTCGTAACTCCTTCTCTTCTTCTTCTTCCTCGCCGTAATGTGCAGCTCCTCTCCAGCCTTTTCTTCTTCCCAAGAAGGTACCCAAACTCTCCAATCGACCCCCAATTACTCGACACTCTTCTCTCGAGTCGACCCTCTCTATTTATACACCACAGCACTTCCAATATCTCGAGTTCATCTTTTCTTTCCCGCAGGTCATGGGATTTCTTCTCTCTTAATACGAGTCTTCCGCTAGAATACAACATCTATTCAAAGTATAAAATCGATCCTAGACAAGTATATCTTCTCCCGTTCTTCACACAACTCCCTTTAGTTAACGTAAAATTCCGAAAATAACATGTCTTCCCCTGTTTTGAAACAACCACCGAATACCACGAGATTTGTTCCTCCTTTTAGTTCTAAAACACGTAACCAATACGTATATATGGTAGTACGATAAATCATGTCCGAATCCTCGAGAATATCCTCAAATGTAATCTTCCAAAAGCAATCCAAAACCAACCCCGTGAAATATCTCTCCTCGTCTTGTCGAGATTCAGTGCTATCATCTTCTTTTTCTCATCCAAACCCATTGACTAGCATGTCTAAATCTAACAGTGGTCATTTAAGTCCAAATCCAACTAGCCAATCCGATTAAAACTCCAACAAATCCAAATTAGGTTATTCTTCATACGAGAGAAACATTTCCCGCCAAAATCGTGTGTTTAAACCATGAAGATGGTGTCCCCTTAATCGGCCGTAGGGTGCAAATAGCAAATGGCTTACCCCTTATTGATGGGGTGCAAATAGCAGAGGATACCCCCTAGTAGTTGAGGTTCCTTATCCAAATGAGGGGTCCGAATAGTAATTTTCTCCCACGAGCGCAAATACCACTTTTCGAGCCAATTTTCCCGCAAAAGCTTATTTCTCCAAAAACACCTACAAAGACATAAAATACCAAAATAAGCGCAAAATCGAGTACTAACATTACAGAATTGAGACTAAAATAGACACATAAATGCGTCTATCAAATACCCCCAAAATTATTATTTGCTAGTCCCGAGCAAATCAAATCTACAAAATAAAATCCTAACTCACCATCGTCGCAGCATCGTCGATTGCATTTAGCGTATGCAATAAGCCTTTAAACCCCTAGGTGGCCCTAGTGGCCGAGTTATAGTCTCTGGGGCTTACAAGAGATATACCCACAAAACCTTTACACCTGCACTTAGGTATCTACGTTAACTTTGGAAGGCACTAAAAAGTCTCCTTGGTTGGCATACTTATTGACTACCGTGAGGAAGTACCCTAATGCGAAATTCCAATTGCCAGCATACCTAGTTTGCACTCAAGCATACTAGAATTCATATATAATTCACGTAGCTCTACTCGTATAGTCGCACTATGGACATCAATACTCCTAGTCAAAACTAATCACATGGATATAGAGAAAAACATAGATGGTTTTGATGTTTACTAAGTGAATGGTGTTTCCCATATCCGTCTCAAGGCCTCCGCCAAAATGAACCTATCCTAATGGACTCGAGATACTGGTTCTGGACTAATATCAACACACCGGCATATACAAGGGAACCAAAGGTCGATAATCTTAACTCTAGGTTAACTCAACCGGCATATACAAGGGTTCCAAAGGGTCGACTTTATTAAATTTATTCCGGTTGGTCGATGGTCTGGTCTCAACTTTTTTTTTTTCATCTTAAAAATGTATGAAAAGGACTCAACGGATATGGTGAAACTATCATGTTATTTCTAACACCCGAGCTCAGTGCTTTTATGAATAGACTCTTTAGATGTTTCCATCTAATCGATTGGTTCCTCAACTCCTACAACCAAAATGCTTCCATCCACTTAGATTGGTTAGTGCCATCCTTAATAAGCATAAATTTCTAGGCTATGGAGTTTATTTATTGCAACTAAAAATGTTTCTCCCATACCCCCAAACTTAAATCTAACATTGTCCTCAATGTTCTAAAGATAGAATTAAAAGCATGAACAAGGAGAAACTGTTACCATTTGAAGCAAAAGAGATAAGGAAAGATATTACCGTGTCGCATGAATATTGGGTTACCTCCCAAGAAGTGCTAAGTTTAAAGTCTTCAGACGGACTAAGAAAGGATTAATCACCTCATAAAATCATAAATTAATAGCCGAAATATCTGTGGGTCATCAAAACCAAATAAAGCTATCACAAGTAAAAGGAATCTGCAACATGCCAAGAATATCAACAAATAAAGCACTCCCTTGTCTAGTTTCCTGTTTAAGACAACTACATCTAGTTGTGTTCAAACCAGTGCTCTATAACTGGTCGAGATAAAATATTTTCATGTGCTTGAATTCTCAAAGCTAAGATCCTGGCTCGTGTTGTAAAGTCTAAAACTCAAATAAGAACTTAGAAGCACATAATAATAACCTCGAATAATTGCGATCCTTAAAGTCAATCGCTTTTGACTCACAATTGACCACGATGAAATCGGGCGGTCAATCATAAGAAAATGTGTCGGTATTTAATTTCCTAAAGTACTTAGGCTCACCTCAAACCGAATAATTGACACATCCAAACTTATACGTTCCAACATTTGGAAGAAAAATATTTGGTGGGAAAACCAAGTCGATTTGGGTATCATAGCCTGAATAAACCACATCAACTAGAGGATGGGTTCCTAACAACTGAACTTCCTTATGGACATCACTAGGTTCAGGAAAACGTGTATTAAGATAATCTTTTAAAATGGTTGAGGCACATATGTCAAGTCCCAAGTGAGGGACCTTTAAGAGTTAAAGCACATGGAGAATGATAATCACCCCAAACTTAGAGTTTTCAAAGTGTCTTTAAAGACCACCACAACTTCCCTAATTTCAAGGTCATCGAATCGAAAATGGTCAATTGATTCTTCTAGGTCGTCTTCATCCTCACTCATCTCTACGAGTTCATTTTCTTTGTCTAAGACTAATGTTTCTAAATCGCTAGACTCTAAAACAATATTCTCGTAATAAACTCGTTCTCAAAACTATCATCGCCTTCGTAATCATAAGGAAGTACTACATCGCAGTAGGATCGTAATATCGCAACAAATAAGGCTCATGGGATTAATAAACGACAAAGATCGCCAAGGAGTCGCAGAGCTAAAATAAACGACGCAATGGATAACGACAAGCAAAACATAAAGAAGACGTGGAAACTCGAAGCGAGGGTTAAGAAGTGTCGCGAGAACGAATGTTTGTGCATCTGCGACACTTCATGACATTCCCGAAAATAAAGGATAGCTTAGTCAGCTATCCACTATGTATTACCCTATATAAAGGGCCGAGTGAATCTCGTTGGAGGGAGAGATCTTTTTGGAATTGTTAAGCAAGTCAATAGAGAGAGAAAGTTTAAGAGTGTTTTAATTTCTAAGTGTAATTTTATTATCCCGTGTAAACATTTCATGGATTCAATCAATAAATATTCTTGATCTTACATCTTTCAATGAATTAATTAAGCAAAATTGAGTAAGGGGTGTAGTGTGGGATTTCCCGCTAACTACATATGCGCTAGAAACAGTGGAAAGAGCAGAGATTGACGTAGAAATTGGAAAGAATTTGGATTAGCAGAGAAAAGGTTTGGAGAAGATACTCAAGAATTCATTGAAAAAGAAAATGGCTGAAGAAGAAATGTACAAGGGCAACCAACGATTGTAAGAAGAAGTGGGAGACTTGTCGGAGAAAGGAGGAATGAAACAGAGAATCGTCAAGGATGAATATGAGAAATGATGGAGAAGATCAAAATCACCCACCGATCTCCCCAAAGAGCAAACGCGGCTCGTGGATTATGATAGAGTAAGTGTACATACTTGGAGATCTGATTCAAGACGAGAGGGAAGAGGAGCAAGAATGGGTGAACAATGGACAAGGAGGAGGCGAGCAAGGAATGAATGGAGAAATGAATCCAGAAACGAAGAAATCGCAAAGATTAGAAAGATTGAGACAAACAATACACGAAGAGAGACGACTAGAGGCGAGGAACGAGCAAACTTAACAAGAGAGAATCATGAATTGAGGATGGAAAATATGAGATTGCAAAATAGGAGATCAAGAAGTAGCGTGAGATCAAGTTCAAGATCGAATAGGGAAGAAAGAAGGAGAGTTTTACCAACAAAAGTACCGAGGAAGAAAACCAACAAGAAACACAAAATCCAAGCATAGAGCATGGCGAGAGAAGAGGGGAAATGGAAGATCGTTATATTCCTCACCCGAAAATTTTCAAAATGAGCTTAATAGGGAAAATCAAGGAAACATGCAACCCAAGGGCCGAATGACCCACCAAGGGAGAATAATCTTGCACGGAGAGAAGAATTGAGAAGAAACCGAGAGATCGAGGATGACATTGAGAGACACTACATTGAACAAGCGCGCTAGCTCATGAGAGAGAAAGGATAAGAGCGTAAATGGAAAATCAAGAGATGGAAGAGGCAATCCTAAGCAGAATAACCATGACAACCGGAATGAAGGAGGGAACAAAATCGTACCAATAGAAATATTAATGAAGAATATGAGAGGGTGCAAATGAGAGCTGAGAGACAGCCAAGAAGAGAGAACAACCGATATAATGGCGTGCGAATCGACGAAAGAAACGAAGAAGAGCGTCAGCAGGGAAAGAAGAGGAGAAAATAACGAGCAGAAGGTCAAAATAGGCACGAGCGAAGAAGGAGAGAGGCAGAGCTAAAAGACCAAGAGAATCAAATTCGAGGCAAATGAACAAATCTTAAGAGAATCGGGCCGAAATGAGAGGATTACCGAATAATAGAAGAGAAGGAGGAAGGAAACAATTGGACGAAGCCATCGCAGCCGCGAAGAATCCCTTCACGCTAGAAGTACGATGGGAGGAATACCTCCTAAGTGCACCTACCCGCATTAACCAACATCTTTGATGGAACAACCTCAGGCGGTACAACATATCAAGGCTTATATGAGATGTATGTTGCAATGGGGAGAATCATGACGCTATACATGTGCAAATATTTCGCATCAAGCCTAATAGAGAAGCACTAAAATGGTTTGAAGGACTGCCAAGAAACACAATCACATCATTCAACCATTTACAAGCCACATTCCCCGGGAGCATACATAAGTAACAACTCTTCGCGACTGTGTATTGAAGATGTATTCTAAAGAAACAAAGGGTTGGCGAGAGCTTAAGGCATGGACAATAAGATGGAGGACCATGTGTAGCGAAATGGCAGATCGGGTTGAGGAAAGATATCTCATCCTCTCATTCGTGAATGCTCTCTTCGCGACTAACTTGTTATACATTCAAATTTTTAGAATCAAAAATACAATCACGATGGCGTAATCAAGAGAGTTACAGAAGAATATATTGCCTTAGAAGAAAGACAAATGAAATGAATTCTTATCCAAATGCGAACACAAGCTCTAATGTCGCAACGCAAGCTTGTTGCCTCAATTCATAAATACAAGGCGAGCACTTCGCAAGGACAACAAGCAAAGAAGGCCGATGATGGACAAAAAAGATAGTGGCCATGGGAAGCCACGATCAAGAAGAGTTTGAACAAGAAAGAAACTACTACAACCGTGGCAGTAACAATAAGATTCAGAGGCTAGATCATGTGCAAGAAACTTACGGTGGACGAAGGCAAAATAACCGTGGAGGGCAGAGAAGTCGCAGAATAGTATGGGAAGAGATTAAGATGCCTCCACTGAATGCCAGTGTGGAAAAGATCTGGGAAGCTATACTTGTGATGGAAAATGTACCAAAGACCTTGGAACGTGGGAATGGAACCACCGCCAAAGCGATAGAAGTCATGAGTTTTGCTCTTACCATCGATTCCATGGGCATCAAACAAACGATTGTAGAAACATAAAGAGAATTATTCTCGTGATGATTGATCGTGGAAGCCGAATCACTTTCTAAAGGGAGAAGAAACAGCTTACATTACCACCACCACCGAGATGCAATGTAATGCTGGTCAAAGAAAGGAAAGGAAACATTTGTGATAGAAATCGGACAAAAGCTAAAAATTTGAATTGCAACTCTATCGTCCACTCCTATCGCACAATCAAGATTTTCATGACAACGTGCTCGTAGAGTCTTTTATGAGAGATGCTAACGATAAAGAAATAATGAGTCTCAAGAGAACGACGCAGCTTAGAAAAGTGGCACCAAGACTATTTCTTTCTCTCATGAAGTGCCAAAAGGAAGAGAAACACATGATAGCCCGTTGGTTGTGAAACTAGAGATTAACCCAAAACCAATTGATGGAGAAGATGATGAGGCATGCGTAAGCTTGTCGGGCGATCAACCGAATCCTAATCGACACCGAAGTTCTGAAATATTCTTTTTACCATACTTACAAGACGATGGGAGGAAAAGATGAGGATTTGATCCCCAACATACAAGATATATGGCTTTAATGGCACCGCAAACAAACCAAAGGGAGAGGTTCGCATGAGAATACCTCTACAAGGATTATCAACTAATATTTTATTCTCAGGTGGTCAATGTGGAATCTCCATATAACGCGCTGATTGGGAGGCCATGGCTTCATGAAATCTTGGGAGTCGCATCAACATATCATCAATGTATAAAATTTCCACATCCAAATGGCATTGGTATTATACAGGAGATTGGAAGGAGACGCAACAATGTCATGAAGTCGATGTAGAAAGTTGCGAAGAAAGAAATGCCAAAAGAAAAGGTTGGAAGCAACATGTGAGAGATGAACAGAGAAAGGAAAATTGATGGTGGATGCTATAGAAGTAAGGACTCGAACATGCCTCGCGAGGTGAATGCCTGAGACAAAGCGAATATTATGATAACAAAGAGGCGAAGAATATGAGGAATAAAAGGCATAAGAAATGAATAATCAACACAAACAGAGAAAAGGTAGCAGCTGAAGTAATGATAAAGAGAATCTCGCAAATAAGAGTATATGAGAATTCTATTAAGAAAGAAAATGAAGATACAACAAATGAAATGGAATTATGTGAATGCTTTCCAAACAAATATCAACAAATAATGAAATATGAATGATTGAATGATTTAACAAAGATGAATGCGAAAAAGAATGGGACGAACCTTTATGGCGTGCACCCTAGTTCGCGAATAACATTTCGTAAGAGGCAAATGTAAGACCTAAAGTGCGTCATATAAGGGGGTATCTCGCCATGGTTCAGGGGAAGGTTACACCGCTCCCGAAGCCCGAACCATGAAAATTTGGGGCCCATGAAAGCCTATCCTGGAGAGGTACCTTGGATTCCCAACTATATATATAAGGTTATACTCCGGTTGGGCGACCGAGGGTCTCTTCCAAGGAGTCGTTGCATGCTCAAGGCGCCGAGGTACACGGTTGAGCTGCAGTGCCCGGGATGGATGAACCTACCCTGGCCATTCTTGGCAAGTCTTGGCATATGTTGCACTCGCCCGAAGAAAACTCCACTTAGGGTGCGCCTCGTAACCATAAACCATATAGGTATATGGGATAAGAGGCTGCTAAAACAACTGGTTGTTGTTAAGACCGGATGGGAGGAGCTAGTCTTGTATGGCCGATGTTTCGCCCTCAAGGGGCAACCGGGGAGATGATAAGGGTGATGCTCTCCATTAGGGGGAGTGTCAAAACAGACGCAAATGTCATAAGGCTATGTTTTCGCAAGAGAATTTAGACTTGTCATATTTGTGCAATGATCCCGCAGAGGCAATAATACTAACGCGAGGTTAAGGCGAGATCAATGGGTCTTTACACGAAAGTGTACGGACGTCCCGCGATTTCGCCGCAAGACGGCAATGTCATGGGGCTTTATGTTCGCAAGGACATCTAGGCCTGTCATATTGTCGCAACTAAAACATCCCGCAGAGGCAAAAATACTTGGAAAATGATAAGGCAAGATCAATGGGTCTTTACATGCAAGTGTAAAGACGCCCCGCGATTTTGTCGCAATGAAAGGTATGGGGGAAGACCTCTAATTAGGGAGGTCTAACTTGGAAGACCACACAAAATGATAAGGCAAGGTCAATGGGCCCTTGCTTGAAAATGTAGGCTATGGCTATGACCTTGTCGCAATGAGAAGAGATAAAATACATTTATGAAGATAAGGCGAGGCAAGTAGAATTCTTGATCTATGAAGATACCCACCTCGTCGCAACGATACATTTCAATAACAATAAAATTATTATCCAACAAAATACATGATGACAACTAAAATCTTCCATCCAAGATAAAAAACAGAGGCAAGTATGGGAATGGAAAAGATGGAATATTGTTATTCATCTTCTGATGGAAAAGTTATACATCAATAATATTACAAAGAAGAACTACCAAAAAAGGGGAGTGAAGATTGAATTTAGAGGGGAACAATCCAAGAAGTACACTATAATAAAGAGATACAGAAATGTACAGATATTACAGGCAGCGAAAGAAAACAAAAAGAATTATCTCTTTGGTGATTCTTCTCCTTCATCCGATTCTTCAGTCCTATTATTCTCATCGCCAATTTTCTTCTTCGCCAATTTCACTATCGAAACATCCGAGACAAAAGATTCTCAGAACCTTTTCAAGAAGCCAGGGATACGAATGCAGAGGGATATTGTGGTCCTTACAAACATACTCCATGGCTCCATTGCGAAAACGAACAAAGATCATTATTAAAGTTCTCCACCTGCCGTTAGAAATTGTTTCTTCAATTTGAGATATTTATTCTCGCGATGGGATAGACTCTTTGCGAGCCGTTTTTTTCGCTTTAGTTCTTCAATTTTGCTGGAAAATTCCCCGGCGAGTTGTTCTTTTTCGATTCAAGCTCTTTAATTCTAACCCGGAAGCCTCTTTTCTCGATTCTCGCAAATAAGTAACAACAAGTTAATAATTTACAAGCAATACTACGTATAAGAAGCAAAGAAGGTATAATAAGCAACCTTCTCTCGTCAGATATCATATCTTTAACTAAGGAAGTATGCTCGGCATGAAGGCTAACATCAACACCTAGGTTATTTCGGCATTATCTAAAACTCGCAGCCTCGTGCTTAATTCATCGTCACTATTTATAACAAGGAGTGAACGAATTTGGTCTTCTCGCTCACTAAGCAAGGAATTCTCGCAAAGCAATTCATCTCGCTCAATTTGTAGTTCAAGAAGAGATTTTTGAAATGTTACTAATGCTTGTGCACCATTGTTAGCAATGCGATCTTTGTCATCTATATGGTCACTAATTTTCTTCCTCAAAATCTTGGTTTCTTTATGAGATTCGAGAAACATTTGTTTAAATTGGTTACAAAGACTTAAACCAGATCTATGTTCAATTTCTAAAAGGCGATACTTGGTCCGGAGTTCATTTAATGAAAGGGAGTTAATTTTGTTCGATGAACTACTTAAAGAGTTGTTGAGATGAGCGAGAAGAAGGTTATTATCCATAGGTTCAGAAATGTATGGAGAAGAATAGCCTCATCGGAGAGATTATATACATCTCATAAAGTAATAAGTTAGGTAGCAATATGCACCGATAAAATACAAATAATAAAAGGAAGTAAAATTTTATACCATAAAGTTGCCGATTAGCGTCAAGAGTGGACACCCTATCCCTTTGGGAGTCAAGTTCGGTATTTAACTTTTGAATTCTCTCGTCTTTATCGCGAGATGACGCAGCTTCAATTTCTAATTCTCGAATCTTCTTGTTCAGCTATAAATTCTTCTTTTCAAGATTGTTGCGCTCTTCTCTCGAGATCCGAGGCAACTACAAAAGAAGTTCTTCCAACCTATGAAGGAAGATAGAAAAATTATTAATATATATATATTTAAAAATTTAAAATTAACAGGGAAATATGACTGCATACGTACCAAAGATCCAAGTGCATTCAAGAAGTCAGGAGACACAATTCTAGAGGCTCCATTGAAAGAATTATTGCCCTCTGGGAGTAAAGTAGCATTACACACGTTTCATGAGAGCCCCGCAAAGGGAAGCTAGGGAGCATCTCCCATTCCTTGGAAAGAGTCCGAGAAGATGCTAGATAACCGATCCATAGGAGAACCTACGACTGAATCTCCTTAGTGAGAGAAGGATTCAATCATGGTTATCCTCGTCAAGATTCGAGCTTGAGCTAAGGCGAAAGAAGATTGAATCTTTCGCTTCTTAGTTAATGGAGCAGTAAGATTTATTTTGCGAACGATGCTTTTGCCCTTACTTTTAATCTTCGCGCCATAGCTTCTTCAACTCCAACCTTCAATACTTAAAGATAAGAAACAGAGGCAATAATATTGTTTCAAATGACAAAGGAAATGTTTCTTACTTCACCCGTAAGTGATCAAGTATTGTCGAAAGTACTTCCAACGGATTATTCTCAGTAGCTTCTTCCTCAATTTGGCGATCCAAAAATTTCACAAACTCAAGAAATATAAAAAGAAAAGTTGCAAGGGCAATATTTGAAGAGGAAAACATACCTCTTTTGCCTTATCGTGCCATTTGAATTCCCAAGGATGATATCCTCGCGAGATTCGCAGAAGAATATGCGAGCCCGCGATGTAAGGGCCATTTAAAATCAAGGGTACAACCCACCACTTCTCATCTTTGGAGTGGCGAGGAGTAGAATTATTGCCCTGGGCGCCACCAATATCTTGCATGAGTAATTTATCCTCGTGGACATTATCCTTCTTTTTCAAAGTGCGAATGCCCCAAATGAGATTTCGCATTCCTCATCTTTATCACTCGAATAATTTTCAAAAAAGTTCTCTACAAAGGTACTTCTCAAAGAACTATTTTCCAAGTCTCGCGAAATCGGGGTGTCTAACAAGATTAGGTATAAAGATCCTTTGCCAAAGACCACGATTCGCGAACTCAAGCATTAGGCGAATGCAATCGCCACTTAGTTGATAAACAGCCCGAGAGAAATTTTCATGGGCCAAGATTTCATAAAATAAAGGCATCTCAGATTGTATAAGGGAATGGGAAGTCCCGCGAGAAGTCGACCTAGCGAGACTATAATTTTTTGATCATCACATTGATGATCGAAAACAACTTTGCAGAAAGAATAGATGAAGATTCTTGATCGGAATGGTTGATAGAGTAAAACCCTTCTCGAGCAACTTCGTTGAACTTCATCAAAAGAAGATTTGTATGCACGACTAATAGAAGCCATTATCGGTATGGGAATGGATGGGAGGTTAGAGATTAGGATCAGCGTTAGAAGGAACGAAGAAAAGATTTGCAAGAGGGTGAGCGCAAAATTGCGGAAGGAGAGAGTCAAAGAAAAGTTGCAGAGAGAAACTAAAGGATGAAAAGGAGAGGAAAAAGAAAACTATATATAGGGAAAAAGATCCTCGAGAAAAACGAGGTCATTTAATGCGAGAAGAGACATGAACGGTCAAGAATAAGCTATTGAAAGAGACGTGTCAAGAAAAGACATTAATAATCAAAACTGTAAAAGTACAAACTCAAACAGATAAAGATAAGCAACAAAAATCAAAAGAATCACTCTCATGGCACCCTTCCTTCGCAGAGGAAATATGAGGAGAGACAGAGACGAACTTCGTATATATCTCAAAGAAACTTCTAACTTCGCCAAAGAATAGAGGCAAGTACGCATTTTCAAGGAAAATATTCTTTCGCTCGCTTCCTTCATCAACAAAGATCAAAGATCGCTACAATAGATTTTTCCTTGAATATTGCTTGACAAGCGATTTTTAAGGAAAAAGAGGCAAGATGTAGGATCGTAATATCGCAACAAACAAGGCTCGCGGGATTAATAAACGACAGCATCGCGAAGGAGTCGCAGGAGCTAAAATAAACGACGCAATGGATAACGACAAGCAAAACATAAAGAAGACGTGAAACTCAAGAGGGTTAAGAAGTGTCGCGAGAACGAATGTTTGTGCATCTGCGACACTTCGCGGGACGTTCCCGAAAATAAAGGATAACTTAGCTGTCATCCACTATGTATTACCCTATATAAAGGGCTGAGTGAATCTGTTGGAGGGGAGAGATCTTTTTGGAATTGTTAAGCAAGTCAATAGGAGAGAGAAAGTTTAAGAGTGTTTTAATTTCTAAGTGTAATTTTATTATCCCGTGTAAACATTTCATGGATTCAATCAATAAATATTCTTGATCTTACATCTTTCAATGAATTAATTAAGCAAAATTGAGTAAGGGGTGTAGTGTGGGATTTCCTGCTACTACAATCGTCTAAAACGGGGGTATCTCTAGTCAAATCCTCTTCCTTTTGAATAGGTGAATAATTATTAAAATTATTTGGATTTGAACTAGAAACATTATCATTATTAAGCTCAACTGGAGTAATAAATTCCTGATCACTATTCCTACTTATTTCAAATTCTTTATCAACACTATCCTCATCATAATCATCATTATAATAATATGAAAATGGTTGAACCTCATCTAAATAAGTAGTGTTACCAATTTTATCCTCGTCATCTTGATTATGAAAATAACTATCCTCATTTTCAAAAGTACTATTGGAAACACTATATTGGAAATTAAGACTATCTTGAGCAGTTCTTTCCTGGGCCTCTAACAACATTTTCTGAGTCGACTCACATGATTTCCTGATTTTATCTAGGAAAGAAGGTTCACATGTTGCATTGCTTTCTTCCAAAACTAAGTTATTCATCTCAGCTGAACTACGTGTCGACTCAAGTAACTTTTGTGTCGACTCAGCTAACTTACGTGCGGACTCTAGTAGAGAGGAATTTTGCTCGTATGACCGGTGTGCATGTGAATAGTAATTGGGCTCACTATGGTATGACCCATATCCTTCAAAAGGCTGGTGTTCCCAACCACTATCCACACTATGGTCATAATAAGGATAATGTCCATGTTGCTCAGTCGAATAATCATTGTATTGGCTATCATAATACCAGTTCGACGTTCTATTGTGCACGTGCAAATACAAAATTGACTAAAACGGGTAGGCTCAGGTTACCACAGCAAAATATACCCAAAGGTACGAGGCTGAGGTTTGTGGACTTTCAGCTGGTAACTCCCATAAGGCCCAAGGCACGGGTTCACCTTAGTAATCCACGAGTTTTCCTAAAATCGGTAGTCTGACGATGCAATTGGTGTGTGCACGTGTTTTTTTTGTTTTTTTTAATAAAATACTAAAACAAATAAATATACAAGTCCAAAAATAAAGAAAATAAAAACTAACAAAAATAAATCACAAATTGGATTTTCTGTACTTTCTTAGGCAAGTCGAACTTTCCACTTTTAGCTTCAAGAAAAACCTCGCACACCAAAAACCAAAATACCCAAAGTAAAAAATCAAAGAAAATAAAGATAAAATAAAATAAAAATCTAAAACCTAAACCTAAATACAAGTCCGCGTCGGCGGCGCCAAAAATTGATGTGGTTTTAAATTGTTTGTAGAAAGTGGTAGTAAAAGTTCATTCAACTCAGACTTGTAAAGGTTGATTTGAGAATTAAAAAGAGAAAACACTAAAATAAAGAAAATATGTACACAAGTTTTGTCACAAATATCGAGAGATACTGAGACTCATGATTCCACCAATTCTTATATTCATGTGGTTCAACTATTAATTCTAGACAATTAAAGCTTATAAGATATTGACTCTTTCTTTGCCAAAAATAGATTTTATAAAGTATTAGATGTAAATCATAAGCATGATGCATCAAAAGTTCTTAGACTAAGCATACACCATCAGACAAAATCACAAATAATCATAAATAATCATAAATCAATTTAGAATAGTGCAAAAGTCATAAAATAACTAATTAGAATTACCACTTGCGAAAAGAATGGCTTCCTCCATTGTCCCAGTGTTGGGGTTTAGCTCCTCATATTATTCACGTGCTCAAAATAGTTGTTCATAGCTCAAATAGGTGAAAACAAGAGAAAACTAATAAAGGCATGAGTTTGCAACGCTGAAAAGGTGTTAAAAAGAGACTCGTTACAGAAGAAATAAGACTGCCCTTTAAACGATACTTTAGTTCTCATTGTTGAATAGCGATAGTTCTCTGCATGCACGCTTCCTTGCGCGTATTATGTTCTTCGTGTTCTAGGGTTCTTGAGAACGACACTTCTCTAGTGTCGTCTGCAACTCCTTCTCTTCTTCTTCTTCTTCCTGCTGCTGCTATAACTCCTCTGCAGCCTTTTCTTCTTCCCAGCAGCGTACCCAAACTCTCCAATCGACCCCCCCAATTACTCGACACTCTTCTCTGAGTCAGACCCTCTCTATTTATACACCACAGTACTTCCGCATCTCGAGTTCATCTTTTCTTTCCCCCCGCAGGTCATGGGATTTCTTTTCTCTTAATACGAGTCTTCTCGCTAGAATACAACATCTATTCAAAGTATAAAATCGATCCTAGACAAGTATATATTCTCCCCTGTTCTTCACACAACTCCCTTAGTTAACAAAATTCAAAATAACATGTCTTCCCCTGTTTTGAAACAACCACCGAATACCACGAGATTTGTTCCTCCTTTTAGTTCTAAAACACGTAACCAATACGTATATATGGTAGTAAGATAAATCATGTCCGAATCTTCGAGAATATCCTCAACAGAATCTACCAAAAGCAATCCAAAACCAACCCCGTGAAATATCTCTCCCTGTCTTGTCGAGATTCAGTGCTATCATCTTCTTTTTTCGCATCCAAACCCATTAACTAGCATGTCTAACTCTAACAGGCTCATTTAAGTCCAGTCCAACTAGCCAATCCGATTAAAACTCCAATAAATCCAGTCCATGTTATTCTTCATAGGAGAGAAACATTTCTCGCCAAAATCGTGTGTTTAAACCATGAAGATGGTGTCCCCTTAATTGTCCAAAGGGTGCAAATAGCAAATGTCTTACCCCTTATTGATGGGGTTCAAATAGCAAGAGGATACCCCTTAGTAGTTGAGGTGCCCCTTATCCAAATGAGGGGTCCGAATAGTAATTTTGTCCCACGAGCGCAAATACCACTTTTCGAGCCAATTTTCCCGCAAAAGCTTATTTCTCCAAAAACATCTACAAAGACATAAAATACCAAAATAAGCGCAAAATCGAGTACTAACATTACAGAGAATTGAGACTAAAATAGACACATAAATGCGTCTATCACCAACCTATAGGGTGAAACTTTTTAATTGCTGAGTCATGTCCCCAGAAGAAATTTCTAGTGATACGATCTATTTGTTTATGAACATTGCTGGGTAGATTTTGTGTTTGCATAATGTGGTTTGAGGTGGGAATTAGGGATGTTTTTATGAGAGTGAGTCTTCCGGCTGGAGTTAGGCATTTTGTCATCCATCCTTTAGCTTTTCGGCTAGTTTTTGTAAGGGGGGGGGCGAAGATTTGATTGGAAGCTCTGCCATGTTTGAACTGGACTCCTAAGTAGGTTGGGGGTTTTGAAGTAGTCTCGCATATTGAAGAATTGTTGAAGTTCGTTTACCTTAATTGGGTCTAGTTTTGGATGGTGGATGATTATTGATTTGGAGGTGTTAACTATCTGTCCCGGGAGATGTGCTATAGGAGTGGAGTAGGGTTTGAAGGTGTTGGTTACTTTGGTGGGAAGCTTTATATGGGATAAGTAAATCATCTGCATACATTAAATGAATAATGGGTGGTGCTTTTTTTGATATGTGAAGTCCCCGAACTAACTTTTTGTTTTGAATGTTTCCTAGATTTGTAGATAGGATTTCCGCACAAATGATGAAAATATAGGAAGATAGCGGGTCTCCTTGTCTGATGCCTCTGGTTGGAGTGATGTAGCCATGGGGTGTACCATTTATGTTGATTGAGTATGTCACTGTTGTGACACATAGCATAATGTAGTCAATAAAGGCTGATGGAAATCCAAGTTTTGTAAAAGAGGTTTTGATGAATCCCCAATCCAAGCTATCATAGGCTTTCTGGATATCTAGTTTGAGAGCTATTTTAGGATCTTTGGTCAGGTTCGAGGTTTTGATATGATGGAAGAGTTCTCCTGCAATTGCTATGTTATTGTGTATTGATCTTTGTGGAACAAAATTACTTTGGAAATGACTTATTAAAAAGGGGAGAAGGGGTCTAATTCGGTTTAGTAGAATTTTTGAAATGATTTTATATGTGACATTACAGAGCCCCATGGGTCCGAACCGAGATGGTTTTGAAGGGTGGTCGATTTTAGGTATTAGTGTTATGTTTGTGTGATTCATGAGAGGATGCATGTTTAGGTTATTAAAAAAACTCCTAACCATTGCTATTAATTGTTGATGAGTTGTTTCCCAGAAAACTTTGAAAAACTCACTTGTGTAGCCATCTGGACCCGGAGCACTCTCAGAATTTATGGAGAAGAGGGCTTATTTGACTTCCGCCGTAGTTACTTCCTTCGTAAGTAGGTCCGATTGTCCGGGGAGTTAATCTTGTCCGATATTTGTGAAATCAGTGTCTTCATTTATCACCGTAGGCGGTGCCGCATATTGTTGAGAGTAGTGATCCAAAGATGAGTTGAACAATGTCTTCCTTCTTATTAATCTAGTTGTTTTGTGGATCTTGTAATTGTTGTATATTGTTCTGAGGAGCTCATGAATGGTAGCTTTAGTATGGAAAAAGGTTGTGTTGAGATCACCCGATTGTAGCCATTGAATTCTAGATCTTTGTTGCCAATATGTCGCATGACATTGTAAAAGTTCTACATGATCTATTCTTAGCTGTTTTTCTTGATGTAGCCAGAATTCCAGGTCGGTGCCCGATTGGGTTGCACATTGATGTTATGCGTGCTTTATCTTGGATGTCGATTTCTTGATCATAGTTGGTAGGTGTAAAAAGGTTTCTTTGTTCCATTCTAAGAGAGTTTATCCGGTTGTTATGAGTTTAAGTTGGAGGTCGAGGGTAGGTTCATTATCATGTTGTTGCTCCCAAGCCGATTCAACTATTTGCTTGAGTTGGGGATGAGAGAGCCATAGGTGTTCAAATTTTTAGTTTTTTGTTCCCTGCCAATCCATTGCTTTCTTTTGTAGTAGTATTGGGGTGTGGTCGATGCTATCTTTGGAAGATAAGTAACCGCCGTATGTGGGTTCACTCGTCCGCCAAAGTTGATTTGCTAGAGATCTATCTAATCTATCTAATATGTTGTTATCCTGCCCCATTTGGTTGTTTGTCCGTGTAGTGGGTCTCTCGAATCCCGTATCTATAAAACCATTTGATCCATCAAAATGAGGAGAGATTGAGATTGAGCATATGTTACTTGTCTTCCTCCTTTTTTTTTTTTTTTTTTTTTTTTTTTTCGATTGATCAAGGACGTCGTTGAAGTCTCCTAACAAAAGCCAAGGTATGGATGGATTGATGTTGCTAAAGATTGTTGGGAATTCCTACCAAAGATTTTTCCTTGTATCCGGATGCGGTGGGCCATATATACCCGTGCGTAACCACGGTTGCTTTGGGAGTGGTGGTGTAACTTTTGTATGGATGTAATTTTGAGAGTGAAGTAAAATTTGGATATTTAGGTTATCTTCCCACATTAAGCATAGTCCGCCTCGTCTTCCAATTTTTGGGACTTTAAAGAAATTATTGAACTGGAGGGATTGTGATAATCTCCTTATGTGTTGATCGTTAGCTAAGGTTTCAGAGAAAACAATATGCTAGGTTTGTAAAGAGAAACTAACCCTTTTAGATGTTGAATAGAAGATGAGAGTTTTATGCCTTGACAATTCCAGGCTAGAATAGTCGTAATGAGGATTTAGAAATACTAGTTTAAATGGGCTTTGTTGTAGGTGGGCATATGGGAATACTAAGAGGGAATTAGTGAGTAAAGTTCGATTGGTCTTTCAAGGATGAATATGCGAGTGAACCCAAAAGGAAGATATGCCACCGTCCCTTGAGTGTATCTTTGATGCAATAGGAGTTTTGGGTTGTTGGTGAACTTAATGAGTTTGGGTCTGAGTTTGGCTGAGAAACGTATAACACTAGTGAAAAAAGAAATTAAGGGTCCGGAATGCCGTACTCGAGCCGAAAGGGTGACCATAGACAATTGAAATTCAATATGGATAATTACATCTTGCAAAATGATGAAGCGATCAAACATAAAGCGCCGCCCGCAAAAGGAAATAACAAATTTCATAACGAAGAAGAAAAAGCATTTTAACTCGACGGATGGAGCAAAGACTCTATCAAATAAATTTATGAAATAATTCCTTCTATTTAAAATCGCCGATAAAAATCTTCCCCCGGTTGGGTTAACTCAAAAGAAACAGTTAAAAATACATAAGGAAAGGTACTCGGTAAAAGAGGGTCAAGTAAGAATCGACAACAAACGTGGTCCAACACATCAACTACAGAAAAACAATAAATTGGTGGAAAAAACGGCTCACCCAAAACCGCTCAAAAATGACAAATAGTCCGTACCTAGTTGACTAGGTACAATTTAATCCAAATAATGTACAAAGACGCTACTGACCTTCGCACGCTTTTATTTAAGCACACGTGCAATCAAATGGATCGATTTTGTAATCGATACGCCTCTTTGTGATTGCGACACGTTAGCCCATAATTAAAAAAACTAATTAAAGCGGCGAACGGATAATTTCTCGCTTTAATCGCACCATTTCTCGTTTTTCAAACTTCAAGAAAAAAATCAAATAGAAAATCAAACCCTAAAAACTCACGAGACTAAAACCCAAAATTCATCAAGAAAACTCGATTCATCATCAACTAATTAAAGTATGTACACCAACAGTTGAAGCATCATAAGCATAATGTTGAAAAGAAACAAAGTAGTTTCTAAGAATAACACACCAATAGTTGAAGATTCATCATCAACTCAAGAACAAAATCCATCACTAAGCAGAGACGAAATCTCAAAATCAACGTCACCAACGACGAGATCAAGTCGTCATCAAAAGATTCAACACCAATTTCAACACCAACGCCAAAATCGAGGGTCCAAAAAAAACGAGATCTAATTAAGAGAAGTTTAGAAGTACCAACATCAAAATCAAGAGTAAACCTCAAGAACATCACCAATTAAGAAGAAACCAAAGACAACAAAGCCTTCAACATCAAAGCCTTCTATACTGAAACATCAAGCAGGCCTAATAAGAAATCAAAGCATTCAAAGGCTTCAACAACTCATAAAAAAAAAAAAGGTAACAATTCAAGTCCAAGATTACAGTATATTTTTGAGCAATTTTTATGATATTTCTTATATGTGTACCAATCTGTACACCACCATGCTACTGCTGTGTTTCATGTGCAGTTCTATATTTTTATGAGCAATTTGATATTGTTTTGTTGTTGGTGTGTACACATCTTTACACCGCCATGTTGTTGCAGTGCTCGTGTCCGGTTCTGTCCAATTTTTATGATATTCATTGTATGTGTGTACATACCGGTACACCGCCATGTTGTGACCATTCGCCTTTTTTAGCAATTTTTATGATATTCCTTGTATGTGTGTACATACCGGTACACCGCCATGTTGTTGCAAAGGTTCGTGTCCAATTCTGCTTTTTAGACCAATTTTTATGATATTCCTTGTATGTGTGTACATACCGGTACACCGCCATGTTGTTGCGAAGGTTCGTGTCCATTCTGCTGCTTTAGACCAATTTTTATGATATTCCTTGTATGTGTGTGTACATACCGGTACACCAGCATGTTGTATGCTCGTATCCGTACCCAAGTGTCTTGGTTTGTACACCAAAGCATTTTGCGTATGCTCTCATCTGTTTTTTCTCACTATCTGTAACAGTGTACTTGTTTGTACACCAAAGATTTTTTTTCTCACTATTTGTAACAGTGTGTACTTGTTTGTACACCAAAGATTTTTGTATGAGTATCATGTGCTATGCTTCTCTTTCTTATTCTCATTTGTCTATTTTCGTAGATACAAAAAAACCATATAGAGCAAAGTTTTAATGCAATCAAAGTGAGTTTGTGAACAAGCACTTTGAAAAGGATGGAGAAGTACGTAAAAGGATCGTGACAAAGTCCGGTTCACGAATTTCAGCTAGAGAAGCAAAAAGAGAGCCCTTTCGGCCTGTAGTAGATGCCTTTATTAACAAGAAAGCCGAAAAGGAGGAGGAGGAAAACTCGTAAAAGAAAAAGGAGAAGAAGAAGAAGAGAGATGATGTTTGGTTCAAGAGTCTTAATCAATCTTGAAGATTGTGCAAAATTTCCGCCATGATCATTCGTAAAGAAATGTCTTTATGTTCAATACCGCGAGGAGAAAAACTTTGTGGAAGTAGAGACTATGCCGAAGATTTGTTCTTCATTTTGAATTAGAAATGGTGGGATCAACCCGATGAAGGAGAATGTGCCAAAACTAGAGTGAGCAAACATACGGTCCACTAATAAACCGTATAAATCAAGGTAAATCTAAGTTGGGGAAACTTGATGTGGAGAGTGAAATCTTGCGTATAATGAAGCTAAAATCAAAGTTGGATAAGGAGATTGAGAGAAATGCCGAGGACTTGGTAGTGTTGTTTGCGATGTATCCGTGCATCACCTGTTTTTTACCACAAAGAAATGGAAGCGGGATTACGAAGAGCAAATTTGCTCCCTACTTTGAATCATTTGAAAGAATGAAGAAAACTAACTGGCCAGTGCATATACATAAATATTTAATGGATAGCATAAGGAAAAATGTTGGTGATCCACTTAAAGTTAATGGTTGTACGGTGTACCTATACCATTGGTGAGTACATCATTACATAGATAGTATGTGTACATTGTTTTACACAAGTATTAAGTTGTACCAATTTACATGCTTTTGTTCACCGTATTTGTTGGGTCCTAAGATTTCTAACTCTTTAACTTTTTGTCAATGCAGTATTGGTTTCTTTAACATAACAACAAAGATGACGCCAAACAATGAACAAGGTTTCCCTAGATTTCTAAGGTGGGTAATCAAAGACATCAAGAATACAATAGAGAAAGATATTAATGAAGCCATGAAAAAGTAACTTCATAACTTTCTTTATGATAGTGATTTCTTCCTATATGTGTACAACAATATACACCTTGAAAATGGTGAGAAAATTTTGTCATGTGCACAACAATATATTCCTTAACACAGGTGTAAAAAGATGTACACCCGTTATACATATTGACACTTTGGCATGTTTTCGGATGCAACCCGGATGGGTAAAAGCTTGGAGTGATGAATGTTGCAAGATTCTGAAGAGTACAGAAAGAGCAGGGGAGAAAATAGCAGAGATGTACTGAAAGAAAAGTTGTACATAGCAGCACAGCAAAGAGATGAAGCATTGGAAGAACTTTCTGAGTTGGAGCTTAAACATCAAAAGCTTGTTAGCTTCATTGAAGAAAAAGCTAAGATACTTTATTCAAACTAATCAAGACCGTGGAAAAAGATCGGGATGCTGTTGATTTAATTGCTGAGACCTTGCAAGAAATCATTTCATTCAACAAAAAGTTACAAAGTGAGGAAGAGGATGAGGAGGAGGAGGAGTTGGAGGTTGAGGAAGAGGATGAGGAGGAGGAGGAAGAGGTTGAGGAGAAACATGAAAATGAGAAGAAGGAGGACGATGATGGTGGCAAAGGTGATAATAGTGATGACGATGACGATGACAATGATGGTGGCAAAGGTGGTGATATGCAAAGGTGGTCTTTGGCGAAGGTGGTGACATGCATGATCATGATGACCAAGGTGGCAAAGGTGGTGGCGAGGGTGCCAATTTGAAAAGCAAAGGTATAAAATCACTCTACTAAATGTGGCAGCTCATTTGTTTTTATGTGTGTAGATAGTATGCTATAACTCATACCTTTTCTCTAAACTTGCATCTTTTAGCTCCCCTTCGTCAAAGACCAATAATGGAAATGAAGCAAAAGCTATGGATGATGGAAGTGAATATCACAAAGGAGTTGAGTCTGAAACTGCTAACAAGCCGAGGTATGGTATCAACATTTTATTTCACATATGTTGTATGATGTACATACTTGTACACCACTGATATAATTCAATCAAAATTATATTTTTCAAAGAGGCTCTGTCAAAGTCAAATGAAGAAGAGGATGAAACAAGGCTTGAAGTTGAGTCTGAAACTGCTAACAACCCGAGGTATAAAGAAATATTTTCTTGTTAGGCTCGCAGTTGTTTTCATTTTTATATGTGTACCAAGCTGTACACCTTAGTGATTTCTTCTGTATATGTGTGTGTACAAAGATGTACACTTTTGTAGAACCTAACAGAAATTTCATTTTTTATGTGTACCAAGTCTGTACACCTTAGTGATTTCTTCCGTGTACCAAGTCGTACACCTTAGTAATTTCATTTTTGTTTTCATTTTTATATGTGTACCAAGTCGTACACCTTAGTGATTTCTTCAGATATGTGTGTGTACAAAGATGTACACTTTTGTAAACCTAACAAAAATTTCATTTTTTTTTCAAAGACTTCTCCCCACCAGACATCTCGCATATAAAGAAGACCAAAGTTGCAACTCAAACAAATTGAAATTGATGAGGCTTCAATCATCGTGCAGGCCTTAGCTCACCGGACCCTAAAGGCATGCTTGCGGTTGAAGGAGATGTGCTTTTACTCACTCAAGGAGAAGATCAACTGGATGATCCTTATTCAACAATTGAGGAACTTCTAGACAACTTGTCCGAAAGTGTCTTCATAAAGCTTGAAAAAGGTTGTTACAGAATGGCAGCGTCTGACGTGAAGGAAAAGATGGCAACCGTGATCAACGAATGTCCAAGCTTTCAATTATTGAGCCAAGAAGATCCTAAAGAAGAGTCGTCCCAGATCATTATCCAAAGAAGACATAAGAGAATTGATTGTTGTTTGAAGCAGTCAATTCATCCAACAACATGGAGATGAATTTTTAGCAAAATAAGAAGAGCAGAAGACACCACCAGAAAAGACAAGAGCTGGGAGGATGAAGGAAGCGAAATATTGAAGACAAGAGTCACTGGCGGGTGTCCAAGACACCACCAAAGAGAGTTGCAAAGAAAACTTGACGCTGATTTCACTGCCGAGGGCAAAAACAGACAAGTTAGGCCGAAAATGGATGTCAAAAGAGTTGAAAAGGGAAAGAGGATCCAACTTGAGGACGAAGAACAAACACTCTATCCCGCTCCGAAAAAGAGAAAGGACAATGAGTATCATCCTTATCGCCCACCGCCGATATCCGTCAATCACCACTTTACCATGCCATGGACACAGGGACCTGGACAAGAAAAGGGTACAGAAAATTCTTCGATTATGCAAGCCTGACGTAAGTTCACAAAACAATACCTCGTACTATATGAATGATTGAATCTTATTGAAAAAAGCTTATGTGCACCACTATGTACACCATGTTGACATTTCCTTTATGATTATGCACTCGTAGCTTGGGAACTAACAAGGCTCCAAGATCCAACAATCAAGGAAGATGTTATGATTGTGGGGAAAGTACTTTGTGAATTGATGTTCAACAAGTATTTGGATCAAGCGGTACTCGATTTTACATCCATCGACGTTGCAATGCAATGGTCGAGACAGAATCCGTCATCCCGATGACCAAGTACATGAGATGCGAAATTATGAGTCCTACTGCATGTGTAAGTTTCTCAAAAAACAAATAAAAAATGTCATATATAGATAATTTAATGATGTGTACATACTAGTACACATGATTGACATAGATATATACACCAGTATGCCTTTGTAGATTTATTTTTAGGAGTGGACATAGATATACACCAGTATGCCATATGATTGACGAATGCTATATTAAGTGTTTGCATGAATGTTTGATTGATAGATTTTATATAGGTATGATTTAGGTGTACCTTATTTTCCAACAAATTATTGATTGCGACTATGTGAAGAACAACAACATCGTTGAGACACAAAGGCTTGTGGTAGATTTCATACGGGACATGCCCGACGATTTGGAAGTTCTTCTAATCCCCTCAATCACTCTACAATACAAAATGCAAGGGGCTTCACTGGTCGCTTTTGAAGTTTGATTTCATAGCCGAGGAATGGAAGTGGTACAACTCACCGCACTCAAATGAGCACTACAAAAATGATGCACAACAACTGGCAAATGTGGTGCATTGGAACTCAACAAAAAGAGAGTGCTAAAGGGTGATGCGCCTATAGAACAAAGATGAGATAAACATCATGCAAAGTGTCCTTCTCAGGTACCAATCCAGTTATTGCCTTGTATACTTGCTACTTTATAAAACGAGGTATGAAGAAGAGAAAGAGTATGGAAAGAGATCAGCAGAGGGCCAAAAAAACTGTCAGGATATGAGAGCAACATTGGTGGCAAAGATGCTAAAAAAGCTCGGAATCTATGAACAGTGTGGGATGTAGCAATCGATGAAGCACACAAGCAAAGTGGCGCCTGAGTATGGAAAAGAATCCATTGAGGAGGAAGAAGAGTTTATTTTCATAATTCATTATACAAGATCAATTTTTGAATTGCTTGCTTCTAAACATTTTCTATCTTTGCAGACAACATAATCAAATTTCAGTTTTTATAACTTTGTTTATGACTTATCAAGACCTTGAATTAATATTTTTATTAGTTGGAAATTTGTACTTGATTGTACACAGGCTTTGACATAGGAGAAACTGTTCATAAGGTTTTTATCTCTTAAGGTGTACTTGATTGTACACAAGTGCATCGACATAAAGTGAAACTGTTCATAAGGTGTACATAAAGGTACACATGTTCTGACAGATTTTCATAAGGTGTACATAAAGGTACACATGTTTTGATCTCCTAGATTTTCATAATCAAAAGAGGAAAATGAAAGACATAAGTATATTACTAAAAATTTTATATCATGCAGAACTGAAAAATTGAACATAACAAAAGTAATAAGTAATTACTAAACAAAATAGACTAGTAGCATCCATTGTACACCAAGGTGTACATAGTGGTACACATGTAAAAAGACAGAAAATAAAATCGAAGTTCACAGGAAGGTGTACGAATGGTACACATGTCCTGGCACTTATTATCCACGTCAAAGAAAATTGAAAAGACATTACCAAAAGTAAATACCAAACACATATAATCTTTTGAAAAAATAAAACATAGAAAAAGTCATCAAATCATGGGGCGGGTAACTCTGTTGTGGTGACCAAGTGTGAAGCACTTTGTGCACATCATTTTCCTCTTTTGCTTCTCATAAGGATGCCCGATTCGTTGTGTTCTTCGCCTACCCGGTGGAGGAACAGAATAGGAACAATAACCCTATCACTAGGATCATAAGTCTCGCGGCTTGTCATAATTGGGGATTGGCAAGATGATCTCCGGTATGTCCCGTTATACCACTCGGTGGTGAAGTATGACTCAACAAAATCATAGATGTCTTCTCTAGTAGCTTGAATTGCGGCACAAGCATGTGCACAAGGGAAACCATTAACTCGCCACATGTGACATGTACAAGTTTTCTCGCAATAGATCTACGAGAATGAGTCCGGAGACTCGACTTCATACAATCTTTCCATGGACCGAACAACGGTCCAAGTACGACCAATGTCGATGTTTTCCTTTAGTAAAGCCTCATATTCGTGGAGTGAGCCTAGTGTTGAATTTTTCCAGGACCTAGTATCCTTCTCTCGGACATTTTGTCCATAACCTTCAAACCGACATGATAAAAACACAAACCATAAAATCAAAAACATGTGTACAACAAAAAGGAATACAGATAAAACATGTGTACAACAATGTACACATCAAGGAAATCAATGTGTACAACAATGTACACACACAACTTGGATACATGTATCTACAGATCAAAGAAAATGATGTATACAAAACAAAATGCAAGACATAGTTGCATAAATAAAAAACTAAACATAAAACTCACCGTATCGCATCGAGAAGAACAAATGCGGTGCAACTTTTAAAAGGAAGAACCCAGCTTGTTGAAGGACTCAAGAAGAGTCAAGAAGAGTGAGCACCATATCCGCATACGACAGGAAAAACGCATTTGCCCATTTCTCCTTTGGAATAGTCCTGATATAGTTAGCAACATGCCCAGCTCCAATTGCATGCATTCCCTTCAAAGCTTCTTCAAAGTTTGTCATGTGTAAGAGTACGCAGCTTTGTAAAACAAATCAAGAACGGGCTTCGAATTTGCATCACCTCGATCCAATGGGGAGATTGCATTTGATGTGATAAAAGCAATAGCTGTGATATGAATTAGGAAAATATTTTGGAATGCCCTGCAAGAGTCCTTCTCCACGATCACTAAGGAAAACAATCGGACGATCATCGACCATAGACAATAGTTTTTGGAGATTATCCAGAAACCAAAACCAATTATCTTTGTTTTCTTAATCGTACAATGGCAAAAGCAAATGGGTAAAACTCATTGTTTCCGTTGATACATGTTGCAGCCATAAGAGTACCCCTGTATCTACCAATAAAGAAAAGTAGCGCGTCCAAGTAAATCATGGGCCCGAGATACTTATAGCTATGCTTGCAAGCACCGTAACAAACGAATATCCTCCTCGAAATCTATTTGTTCCATCCTCAACTTCAAACTTCACATAGCTATCGGGATTAGTTTGCTCAATTGCTTTAACATACCAAGTAAAATCACTATACGACTTCTCATCATCGCCATACTGTTCTTCAAATACAAACTTCTTTCCTCTACGGGCATGGTGATACTTAATATTGGACCCATAAGTTTTCTTGAAAAGTGATATGATCTGATTGGGTTTTAAGCTAGGATCACCCCGTAAATTGTCGGCGATCAAATGCTTGATTAACTTGGTTGTCACCGCAGACTCTTCAACCTCAAACCAACACCACAACTACAAAAAAATAAATAAAATGGAATAAGTAATGTGCACCACAATTCACACCTAATAAGATTTCAAAAACAACAATATGAACATACACAAAAACCAAGCAAGAACATGTATTTTAAGAGTACAACAAGTACAAGCTGCACCACAATGTACAACTAAAACAAATCAACATAAAAACTAATAAGGTACACCACAATGTACACCACAGGACTAAGGAGTGGGTGACTCGTAGTACAGTGCACCACAATGTACACCTAAAACAAATCAACATAAAAACTAACCAGAGCAAGATCTAAGACTCTTAGCAGTGCACCACATATACTTGTTACAAGTACCAACAAGATCTACATGTGTTGGTACTTCAAAGACTTACTCCTAGCAGTGCACCACAATGTACACCTAAAACAAATCAATATAAAAACTAACCATAGCAAGTAAACTAACTATTTCAGCAATGTGGACTAGTATGAAAACCACTAACCTGTGAGCGTTAGAATCTTTCAGCACGAACCGAGAAGTATCACCATTCACAAGCCCAAAATGAATCCTCCAAGCACAACCATCTTTTTCGCATTTTGCAAGAAAAACGAGTTCTATCATTTTTAAGAATAATAGGCTTGTGACCAAGAGCCATCTTGTATTCATCAAGAGCAATCCTAACAGCTTTAACACCACCCACGAATTCTCTACCAATCTCACAAATATATAATTCCATTAATCGATAATAAGAGGCTTACCCTTGTCTCGCATCATGATCTAACACCCTTACCATCTTAGGACTTTCAGTTACACAAGCAGACTTAGAACAAGAAGCGTAACCACCGCCGCAACCAGACTTAGAACTTTCCGTAACTATCACACCGCTACTACCATACTTAGAACGAGAAGTATGATTCTAATTATTCCCACACGCAAATACACATCTTCATTATCAATAAGAATCATGAAACCAATTAAACTTTGAAGTTGTATATCACCCGTCACATAAACTACTTGAGCATTGTCCATATAATCAAACATATACTCCCAGGAGACAAAGACCTCCAAAGTGCTTGCATGTTAAATGCTTCAATTCTTCTACTGTTATTTTAGTATTAACACGAAAAAACAGCAGAATGCTCACCATGATTCAAAACAGCATTAATGGACTTGTCAGGCTTATTTGGAACACCTACATATTACAAAAGAAATGATAATAAACATATGAAGCTTCAAATTCATAAAACCGAAAAAGTAATACGGTGTACATGAAAGTACACATTTAAAAAATGCAAAAACATCAACTAACGTTAAACCTAGATAAAAATACTCCATCAATTAAGCTCCGGAATCTTAATGGAACAAAAAATAGAAGACTAGGATATAGTATCACCGTCGATTTCTTATCATGCATCATAAAACTAAAAAATCAACATCAAGTAACAAAAATCGAATTTATCTAGTATTTACAGTAAATCATCATCATCAAGAGAATCAAAAAGCTAGAATATAACAAAATATCAACTCAAGATTACACAAATTGATATCATCAACTCATAAACTCGCAAAAACTAAAAATCAAACAAAACTCCGAAAATTAGATGAAATACAACCAAAAGAAAACTAACTCAAGTTGAATTCTCGCCTCCATTAGAAATCACAATCCAATCTATGAGAGGATCGATCTATCTCTCACTCGGGTTTCTTCAAACCTCGAGATTAAGAATTTTCTACTATAGAACAAACAATTCTCTCCGAAACTCGTTAAAGTTATGGGACTAAGAACGAAACCCGAGTTGAAGTATGATGAAGAAACGATCAAAATCTCTCTCGAAATCAAGTAAATCGCCTCCCAAATCATCTTTGAGCCGCATCCCGTTTTCAATTCAAGTTTCGCATCCAAAAGTTTCGATTTCAAAATCATACTTTATATAGAATGAATCGTTCGAGGGTAATTATGGTATATAGGAAAATCGGAAACCTCGGACTCGTACGCTTTTGGACTAAATCGTCCAAGTTTGGACTAAACTGCTCGGCGGGATTTTTTTGGATTAAACTATACCGGGCTTCATATGGATGGACTAAAGCGTCCTAAGCTCCGAACTTTAGGACTAAACGTCAATTTCTACTAAATTGGTTCGACTAAAGACTTCATAGTTCATTCCCTCACGAAATATTTTTAGACTACAATATACAAATGACAACACAACATTTTTAACCAAAAATAAGACTACGTGGCAACATAGTAACGCATGTAAGCAAAAGAAAGGCGCGATTAACGATGCAAAACTTGGTGACCAAGAAAATTTTCATAATTTTTTTACAGACCGAGTTGATTCCGATTCCACGGACGCTTTCATGCCGACTTGACTCGATCATCTTCTTCCATTCTTTCATGATTGAAAACTAACAGAGAAATTGATCCCTCTCCTCCTACTATGAGAATCAAAACTAAAACCTTCTCTTCCTGCTATTGGTAAACAAAATCTAACAAACATCATGCCTTTAGTTGCTGCTACAAAACTTCTCTACAACTATTAATTTGAAACAATCCTAATCCAAGGAAGATCCAACAATATTCCAGAAATCACTTCCTAAGGTGAGACTCAAATATCGGACCTTAATAATCTCCAAGTGTTGGAACAAATACGATTTCACACCCGCAAAATAAGGATTAAACACAAAAACAAGTTAATGGGCCGAGTCACGACTGGTCGCTCTCTTTAAGACGTTTCGTGGCTCGCCTTGAGTTTTGTGCAAGCGCTTCTTTCTTCGTCACAACGCCCTGTGATAAAACAAATGAGATAAAAACTCTCTTCAATCCCTCACGCACACAATGAGAGATTGATCACTTTCACTCTTTCTAATCTTGCTCGTAAAACTTGGTCTCTTGATTCACAAAAACAAGATGTATAAAACACATACCTTTCTCGGTTCTCAAAACAGGCTTTTATAACCTTTGTAGTTAACACAAAATTAATGGAAATAAATTTTTGGTTTTAATTGTCTCCATAAAAGGAATTTTAACAGTCAGAAAACGTACACAAACGTTACCAAAATTAAGTCTAATTAATCACGCACTTAAAGGCAATAAACGTTTTGAAAATCTTTTCAAAACCATCAAAAATAACTTTGAAATTCAAGAGACCTTCCAAGACCCCAAGGCCCCAAGGCCTCGCCTCGGACTAATGTTATATATATATATTATATATATATATATACCCATTAGTAGGGGGATTCGATCCTGAGACCTAACCTCCAGCCCAAAATGCTTAACCATCAAGTTGCTCAATTGTTGATATAAATGTACAAAAGAATTATTTTAAAACATATATCCCAACAATCCCCACTTATAATTTTTTAAAATCATTGAGCAAGATCCGTATAGTTATGTGCATAAGCAAAGGTACCTTTAGTTTTGAACCTTTACATAGTATTAAATTCTCCGAACTCTGACACAGAGTGAACATATGTCTTTGAACTCTATGGAGAGAACGAATTACTTAATACACACACAACTATACTAAGAGTAAAGTCCTATATGCCAGCACATTATGGCCTTGTGCTTATCCCAGCCAATGAATGTTCTAGAGAATCTGCCCATGTTCTCATAGAAAGCGGCCACACTTTCTCATTCACATAGGTGAGTCTATCAAAGGTACTCCCGTAGCTTGGTACCCCACTCTATACAGAGCTATAGACTTCATTAAGAGTTAAAGAACTCAACCTTAACCCGCTTCAGGATATCATGCCGTGGGAAACAAGCATGATTCTATCTCCATATCATTTGTGAATCGTTATTCCCTTGGAACCTATTTCTAGGTGGGTATCCATCACAAAATGACTCAACTTCCAGGGCAAAAGTCCCATGCCTTTAGAGGTATATAATACCTTTTATCTAGCTAATCCTTTCGTCAAAGGATCAGCCTAAGTTCTCTTCCGACCTAACATGATCCACGCGTACGCACTAGTTATGAGAAACTCTAATCGTGCCGTGCTTTCGACAGATTTGTCGATTCTTACCATTATAAAAATGGCTTCCAGTACTTTTGCAATAGCCACAGTACTATCACAATGGATCATAATAGTCGGTATCGGTCTATCCCATACAGAATTTGAGAAAGCAAGTTTCTCAACCATCCTCGCTTCTTCACTAGTCACGCTAGTGCTATCAATCTCGACTCCATCGTAGATTGAGCTAGAATTGTCTGTTCTTTGACTTCAAGACACGGCGCCACCAAAGAATATTAAACAAATATCCACCAAAGGGGCCTTGGAGTCATCTAAATGAAAGAGAGTTCCAATCAGCATCGCAAAGATCCTTCAAGGACTCGGCAGAAATCTCTTATAGTGTAATCTTAGGTTAACTGGTCTTTTTAAGATACCGCATAACCCTCTCAACCGCATTCCGTTGTTCCAAACCAGGACAACTCGGTAAACCCGCATAAAACCCCCACCGCATATGCAATGTCCGGTCTGTACAATCAATTGCATAACGAAGACTACCAATTATACTAGCATATTCGGATTGTCTAATGCTATCACCAAGTATTCTTAAACAAATTGACACTAGCATCAAAAGGAGTACTCACAAAGTTTACAATCAAAATAGTTATACTTTTTTAAAATCTTTTCAATATAATGAGACTGATCCAAAGAAATACCATCATCAAGTTCTAGTAATCTTAATTCCCGAATTACACTAGATTCACCCAAATCTTTCATTTCAAAGTTAGACTTAAGCATATTCTTAGTTTCTTCAACCACGGATAAGTTTGAACCAAAAATCAACAAATCATCCACATACAAACAAATCATGATGCATGCATTGTTTTCAAACTTATAATATATGCATTTGTCACTTTCATTAATTTTGAAACCATGTGAAATCATCAAATTATCAAATTTTTCATGCCATTGCTTAGGAGCTTGTTTCACCATAAAGTGACTTATCCAACTTACATACTTTTTGTTCTTGACCTGGAATAACAAAACCTTCAGGGTTGTTCCATGTAAATTTCTTCTTCTAATTCACCATTTAAAAAGATATTTTAACATCCATTTGATGAACAACAAGATTATGCACAAGAAGCACAAAGAATCAAAACACGAATAGAAGTCAATCTTGTAACAGAGAATAAGTATCAAAGAAATCTACATCTTCCTGTTTGTCTATAGCCTTTAGCTACCAACCTAGCTTTGTATTTGTCTACCGAACCATCGTGGTTCAACTTCCTTTTTAAGTACCCATTTACAACCTATTGCTTTGCAACCAATGGGTAAATCATAGGTGCCAAGTTCCATTAAGATTATGGGAGTCAATTTCATTATCTATGGCTTCCTCGCCAAAACCCGATTCAGGAGAATTAAGTGCTTCTTGAAGACTAGAAGGGTCTTCCTCTAGAGTATAAACTTCCAAAGTCGAACCGAAGTTCGTCGCAGCCCCTAGCCCTTTGCTACGCCTAGGTTCAATTTCAAAGATCACCTGGTTTCTTCATTTCTAGGTTCTTCTATTCTAGGTTGCGAACTTGTACTAGGTACATCACTAAGTAAAGAACCCCCACTATTTCTAGATTTAAAAGGAAATCTATCTTCAAAGAAATCAAAGATCAATAGATTCAATAATAACTTTATTATTAAGATCAAAAAAATCTATAAGCTTTACCGTTTTGAGCATACCCAACAAAAACACATTCATAAGCTTTACTAGCTAATTTTGATCTTTTAGGATCAGAATACGAACATAAGACAAACAACCCCATACTCTAAAATAAGAAACATTAGGTTTTCTTTTTTTCCAAAGTTCATAAGCTGAAATTTTTGTTTTTGAATTTGTAACACGATTCAAAACAAACAAACAAATCAAAGAAAATTTCTCCCCACCAATGAGAGGCACTTAACTAAGCAAACAAGCGATCCACAAGAGTAGTAAAAGTACGATTCTTTCTTTCAAATTTTCCATTCATTTCAGGGTTATAAGGAGCAGTTTTTTCATGTATAATTCCACAAGATTCATAAATTTCGGTGAATGGTTTAGAATCATATTCAAAGCCTCTATCACTACGAAATCTCTTAATTTGTCTACCAAATTGATTTTCAACTTCAAAGAATAAAAACCTTAAATTTTTTCAATAGCTTCATTCTTATGACTTAACAAATAAACATAAGTATAATTTGAAAAATCATCAATAAAAGTCATGACATATCTTTTTCCATTTCTAGTTAATATACCTTCAAATTCACACAAATCGAATGCACCAACTCTAAAGGCTCGTTATTCTCTAACAATGATTTATGGGAACTCTTGGTTATTTTTGCTTGACTACAAGATTCACACTTTTCAAAATCATGCATGGATAGTTTTGGAATAAGACCTTGTTTGCTCATGGTATCTACCGATCTATTGTTCACATGACAAAGTCTAGCATGCCAAACATTAAAAGTACACACCATATAAGAAGAAGATGCAATTTTATTCATTTCAACATTAAGCTTAAACATTCCATCGCAGCATAACCTTTTCCTACAAACACCATATTTTTAGTAATTGTGTAAACATCGGATCCAATAGTTTGATACAACCCGGCTTGTTGAGAAGATAGCCTAAACAAGGTTCTTTCTCATTTCTGGAGTGTGAAGAATATCTTTCAAAGATAAGTGTCTTCCCGTAAGTGAACTTCAGTTCTACCGTGCAGAACCCTTCACAATAGTGCTGTGGGAGTCTCCCAACAACACTTTCTTATCCTTTGTTTTGCAGATAGACCTATCAAAACAACAATGGCGCGAAGACCACCGTCTATCCACCACCCATCGGGCTCCACCAACCATGAAAAATTCCGGTCGAAACCATGGCAATTATAACGCTTTCAAAGAACATTAGCTTAAGCGTTATTCTTTCCTTTGTTATTCCTGCAATCCCTAGCCATGTGGTTAGGTTTACCGCAGGCATAACAAAGAAACTCAGAATTGGAATTCTGAACATTTCTTGATGGGTGTGGGTTCTTGTTTTGATTAGGTTTTCCTTTCCTTTGGTTCTGGTCAGGTTTCATAGGTTTTTTCTTAGGTTTCAAGCTCGCTTGAGTCTGATTTTTATTGTTGGAAACAATAAGAACCTCTTCCTTTCTATCTTGTTTCCGTGCTTCCTCTTCAACCCTGAGCTTAACAATCAAACTTTCAAGAGAAAATTCCTTAGACTTATGACGCAAAGCATTACGAAAATCTTTCCAGTTAGGTGGTAACTTGTCAATCATAACAGCTACTTGAAATTGTTCATCAACTTTCATACCTTCGGTCAGAATTTCATGGGCAATTTTCTTAAAGTTCATGATCCTGTGCAACAACTGATTTATCATCCACCATTTGATATTTCATGTAGCGGCTTACGGCATATTTCTTCGATCCTACTTCTTCAATGTCGTATTTTTTTAATAAGGCATCCCAAACATCTTTAGCAAGATCAAACGTGGAGTAATATTCACATAAATCGTCGACAATGCATTGAGAATATAGTTCTTGCAATCGAAATCATCATCAACCCATTTTTCATAGGCTTTTGTTTTTCTTCAGCAGGTTTGGGTCACAACAAAGTTCCGTAGCTTTGTTGAGGAGCTGCACTTGCCGCACTGGAGTTGCTTTTGCCGTAGCTTCGCATCATTTGGATCACCCAAGTTTGATGGAGGTCACCATCATGTGCAACTTCATTAGTTTGAGGTAGAAGAACAACTTTGCTTCCATCTTCCGAAGTGAAGTCCTTCAAACTTGAACGGCTTGTTGATATCAAGAACGGGTTTTCTTTTCGATTCCATGGCGTAAGGATACGTCTTAAAATTGTTGGAACAGTCGCCGATTTCACACCTGCAAAATAAGGATTAAACACAAAAACAATTTACCTGGCTGAGTCACGACTGTGTCGCTCTCTTTAAGACGTTTCGTGGCTCTCGCTCAGTTTTGTGCAAGCGCTTCTTTCTTCGTCACAACGCCCCCAGATAAAACAGCCGAGATAAAAAACTCTCTTCAATCCCTCACGCACACAATGAGAGATTGATCACTTTCACTCTTTCTAATCTTCTCGTAAAACTTGGTCTCTTGATTCACAAAAACAAAGATGTATAAAACTCATACCTTTTCGGTTCTCAAAACAGTGCTTTTTATAACCTTTGTAGTTAACACAAAATTAATGGAAATAAATTTTTGGTTTTAATTGTCTCCATAAAAGGCATTTTAATGAATATAAAAACGTACACAAACGTTACCAAAATTTAGTCTAATTAATCACACACTTAAAGGCAATAAACGTTTTGAAAATCTTTTCAAAAAACCAGCAAAAAAATAACTTTGAAATTCAAGAGACCTCCCAAGACACCCAAGGCTCGCTCCTGACTAATGTTATATATATATTATTTATATATATACCCATCGCAGGGGGAGGGATTCGATCCCGAGACCTAACCCTCCAGCCCAAAATGCTTAACCACCGGGCCAAGCTCGAATTGTTGATATAAATGTACAAAAGAATTATTTTAAAACATATATCCCAACACCAAGAAATAAGCTAAACCAAAACCATAAAATCGAAATAAACCCAGGGAAAATAAGCGGAAAACCGAATCCATCAATTGCGACAATTAAATTTACCCAATACTCGAGAGCATCACGGTCCTTCCGGTAGCAAGGTCCGCATCCCTGATGGGAACTACTCTCTATTCATAGTCTTTTTCAGACCCGTATTTGTGGATCTCTTTTCAATAATCTCTCTCTTCTCGTCAAGTCCTCTTACCATAAAATGTTTAGAAATGTTACACTTTATATATTTTTTTTTTGAAGCATGAATTTTATTAGAGAAAAGTTTAAATTACAACTTGTCGTGGGTATGGGTACCCACAGAGTCTTGAGCTAAAATGTGATCCGATAAAAACGGGATTGCTCTGGTCCCAAATTTTTGTTGAATAGTTTCCTACTTGGCTTCATCATCCGCATGGTTTGCTAATCCGTCCGCCGCTTGATTGCCTTCCCCGTGGTTGTGTTGTATTGCGATCATGGGATTTGCCTAAACCTACTTTTTATTTCTTCAATCATTCTCGCAATGTGCCAAGGTGGCATGGTGGTTGATGTGATGAAACGCAGAGGTTCTCTCGAATCCGTTTCAAAGAGAACTCTAGGCCATTGTCTCTCTCGTTGTTGTTCTTGAGGCTAAAACTAATGCCCAGGTTTCTCAGGTTAGTGCGGTGGTAATTCCCAGTGGTTGAGCCGTTGCTATTAACGTTCGTGCATCAGAGTCTCTACATACGAATCCCGCCCCTGCAAATCCCGGTGGCCTCTGGCCGCTCCATCTGTGTTAATCTTTATCCAGCGATGTTCGGAGTGGACCAACCTACCAATATTGTTGTTGTCCTTTTATCGCCTTTGGGTGGTTGAATGTTGGTGTATCTCCCGGTATGACCGGTGGTGAAGTGTGCAGGTGCTCGAAATATTCTTGTTGTAGTTTTTGTGCCTGTGCTAGGATTTCTTCCGGTTGTTTGTTTTTGTTGGTAAACTAAATCATTTCGGATAGCCATAGGGTCCATAGTAGAAAACAAAATTAGGAGATTATAGTTGTTGATGTTGGTTGTTGCAGGATTTAGGATATGGTTGTTTGTGGAGTGAAGGTGAAGGTCAGGGTTGGGTTGGAGTTTGGTGCATTTGTAAGTTGATTGAATAAGATGTTCCAGAATTAGTTCTTTGTTGAGCAATGAATTAAAAGGTGAATTGCTAATTCCGTATTAGTATTGCATCTTGGACATATGTCCGAGTTGGTCAAGTGGATTCGATGTAAAGAGAGAAGGTTGGTAATCCTTCATTGATGGCTTTCCACAGAAAAGCCGAATTTTTGGTGGACATGGTAATTTCCACAAGAATTTGGTAGGTGGTAGAGGTGTATGTGTTGGTTGACCATGGGTTAGACATTTGTATCCCGAAGATGTAGTGTACTTTCCAATTTTGAGTGTGGCCGATAATTTTATTTGGGGTATTATTTTGGGGGAAGGTGAATGTTGATGATTTTTTGAATTATTGGATTGGGAAATGTGTTCAATTTTTCATGCTTCCAAGAGTGGGTGATTGGGTCGATGATATCCTGCCACCGTTTGATTGGGTAGTATTGTGTCGGGTCTAAATTGGGAGAGTGTGGAATCCAATTAGCTTCTATCGGAGTTGTTAACCCATTTCCAATATGATGGAAAATTAAGTTTTTCATGGTAGGGATAATGGATGCGAGTTGTCTCCATTGAGGACTGGAGGCAAGAGGGCATGGAAATGTTTCCTTGAAAAATTGGTTGTTCTTTGAGGTATTTTAATAATAAACTTCCGCATATAGAGTTAGGTTGTTCATGCAAATTCCAAATTCTCTTCACTAGAAGAGCTTTATTATGATCACTGCTTTTCCTTATTCCTAATCCTCCTTCGGCTAATGGTTTTGTTGCTTTGTCCCATCCTATAGGGTGTAGTTTTTTGATCGTTGAGTCATGTCCCCAGAAAAAATTCCTGGTGATACGATCTATTTGTTTGTGTATATTTTTGGGTAGGTTTTGTGTTTGCATTACGTGATTGGAGGTTGGGGTTAGGGAGGTTTTGATGAGAACTAGTCTTCCGGCTGGAGTTAGGCATTTTTTCATCCATCCCTTTGCTTTTCTGGCTAATCTTTGTAGGAGGGGATTGAAAGTTCGATTTGATGCTCTTCCTTGTTTAAACCGGATACCTAGATAGGTTGGAGGTTTTGATGTGGTAGGCATATTAAAGAATTGTTGAAGATCATTTATTTTGATTGGGTCTAAATTAGGGTGATGGATGATTACCGATTTGGTAGTACTAATTATTTGACCTGCAGAGGAGCTATAGGCTTGGAGGAGGGTTTTAAGATGTTGGTTACTTTGATCTCAAGCTTTATAGGTAATCGGAAGATCATCTCGCATACATTAGATGAATTTTGTGATATGTTAAGTCCTGGAACTATTTTTTGGTTTTGAAGGTTTCCCAGGTTCGTAGATAGGATTTCAGCACATATGATAAAAATATAGGAAGATAGTGGGTCTCCTTGTCTGATACCTCTGCTTGGGGTGATGTATCCATGCGGTGTACCATTTATTTTAATTGAGTATGTAACCGTTGTAACACATAACATAATGTAGTCTATAAAGGTTGATGGGAATCCAAGTTTTGTAAATGATGTTTTGATGAATCCCAGTCTAGGCTGTCATATGATTTTTGGATGTCTAGTTTGAGAGCTATTTTTGGATCTTTGGTGGATTTCGAGGTTCTAATATGATGGAAGAGTTCTCCAAATGATTGATATATTTTCGTGTATTGATCTATGCGGTACAAAAGCACTTTGAAAAGGGCTTATTAAAAAGGGGAGAATAGGTCTAATTCGGTTGACTAAAATTTTTTGAGATGATTTTATATGTGACGTTACGGTAGTCCTATTGGTCCGAATTGTGAAGGTTTTGAAGGGTGGTCGACTTTAGGTATTAGTGTTATGTTTGTGTGATTCATGAGAGGGTGTATATTAAAATTATTAAAGAAAGCTTTAACCATTGCTATCAGTTGAGGGTGGGTTGTTTCCCAGAAGACTTTAAAAAACTTACTTGTATAGCCATCTGGACCTGGAGCACTTTCGGAATTTATGGAGAACAATGCTTGTTTGATTTCTGCTGTATTTACTTCCTTTGTTAGTAGTTCCGATTGTCTAGGAGTCAACCGAGGTCTGATATTTGTAAACAGATCTTCATTTATTTCTGTAGGCGGGGCGTATACTCGTTGAGAATAGTGATCCAATGAGCCGAACAACGTCTTCTTTTTGCTAATCCAGTTTGTTTTGTGTGTCTTGTAGTTGTTGTATATTGTTACAAGCTCCGTGAATGGTCGCTTTAGTATGGAAAAATGTGGTGTTGAGATCACTTGATTGGAGCCATTGAATTCCAGATCTTTGTTGCCAAAGACGTCGCATGACATTGTAATAGTTATTCATGCTCTATTCTCGCTTGTTTTTCTTGAATCTGCCAGAATTCCAGATCTGAGCCTGTTTGGGATGCACAAAAAAATATCCTGGGTAAATTGGGGCCTACACTATAGGACAAAAAAAGATTATTAAGAGATGAAACTACCAACTTACCCTTCATCAAATACTAATACTACAAATGTGTCCTCATTAAATTCTAATAATAAAACTAAAAACTAAAATCAAAATCAAAATCATAAAAAATTAAAAATTAAAAATTAAAATCAAAATCATTTTCATTTCCACTTCAACTAATTCTTCTTCTTTTCTTCTCAACCCAATCCTCTAAACTAGGTTTTAGTAACATGCAATTGCTTAAAAATTGAAAATTTTGAAATCGATTTTCCGTGTTTACCATAATCGGTTAACGTTAATGTATATGCGATCCGATTGCGATAGAAATGGTTTATGTTCATGCCCACAGACCGATTGTCCTTGGTATGTTTTCTGGTTCGACCATAATCGGATTACATTTGCACTTATAAAAACCGATTGTTGATGTATAATGCTAGAATCGGATTTTATACGTGTGTCGAGTAAACCGATTGTTGTAAGAATTTTTTCTATATCTTTTTTTTTGTTAGAATCGGATTACATGAACACTTTTATAAACCGATTCCTATTGTGCAATGTCAATAATCGGTTTTTATGTGTGCATCGTGTAAACCGATTCTGGTTATACCCGAATTGAAAATGAGTATCAGTATGATTATATAAAATTTCAAAACGAGTATGATTTCATACTCGATCTCAAAATGAGTATATGAATTTATACGCGAATCGAAATCAGTATGAAATCATACTCATTTTCAGATCGAGTATGATTTAAATTATGTTTGATTTTTTTTCTTTCCCATAATCGGTTTTCTGTATACATTTGTAAAAACCGATTCTGTTTTTTTTTTGTGAATTGAAAAAATCAACCCAGAATCGGTTTATGAGAGCACGAACATATACCGATTCTGGTTTGTGTTTTTTTTTTTTTTTAAAAAAATCACGTTTCGATGAAGAATCAAGATTAGTTAATTTTTAGTTTAAGTTGATTAAACATCAATTAATCACCCGATTAACGCTAATTAATCAAGGGGTAAATTAGCCATTTTTTAAAATAATTGGATAAGGGGTGGCTTTTTTTACTATTCAATGACCTTTTTTGTCATCTAGCTATAGGCCCCAATTAAGTCCTATAGGCCCCAATTTAGCCAGGATAAATATATGACCTTGATTAGATAATTTTGAACGCGAAATTGGGGGATAAAAAAAGGAATTGGGGGATATAAGAAAAGGAAAAAAAGTGGATCCGTATATCAATTGGGGTCACCCCTTATCTAAGTATTTTTTAAATCCTAACTCTACCCTCACTAATCGGGTTTAGTGGTTAATAATAATTAGTAAAATCATAAGATTTTTTTTTATAAATGATTAGTGTGTGTTTTATTTGAATTTGGGTTAGTGAGGTGAGAGTATAAGGAGGAAAAAATATTTTGAGAGAGAATTTTTTTGGGAAAAATGGAGGATGATTGTGAAGAGAGAATTGTCGTCTTAATATTTAGCTCAACTACAACAAGGAGCATATCTTGAATCTTCAAATAACGACAACAACTCTCAATTGCAACTCTTTGTTGAGCCAACACCCTTGAATGATGATTTTGACGAGTATGGAGAGTTTCTTGAAGAACCAACACAAGAAAGTAAACTTGCACAACAAACTAGCATCCCCAACACACATGTAAAGCTGCTAAGATGTCGAAAAATCGTTTGTTTTTTCTTTAAACCCGCCATTTTTTCCACTGAAAAACCTCGGTGCCGGTATGGTGGTTGTATGAATTCCATGCCTAAGTAGTCTAGTTACCGCATGGTATGCAAACTACGACCATGCCGGGTAGTAAGGGTACCGACATGGTATTCATACTACGACCATGCCTGAGACCGATATCCCTCATTTTGAATATTGATCCTCCTGATAGCATTCTTCTAATAAACTATGCCGGTACTCGCTTAACCTTTTTACCTACCAAGGAATATACTACGAAATATTCAACCTAAGATGGTTCAATTGATAGGTTACCATGCCGCATCGCATGAAAAACATACAGAAACATTACCATCCCAAACCTAAAACCGGCATTGACACTTAATAAATATCAACGCCGAAACTGGGTACCGACGTGGTACCATCAATATCGATAATGCCGGCATTAAAAACGGAGTTGTTCAGTTACAACTTTTAAATGCCGCACCTACAAAAACCGCAAAATAAATGTTTTCCAAAGCTAAATTCCGACATTCAATATCAAATATATTCAATGCCGGAATCGTGTACCGACTTGGAACAATCGATTACGAGAATGCCGGCACTCGTGCTTCCTTGAGTTGTTTTCTAATGAAACATTTATGCTTAATAGGTTTCAAATTTGGTCTTCCGTTTTGGTTAACTTAGACTATGCCGGAACAATGGTCGAGCATGCCGGTAGGGGTTTCCGGCATAGTGTTGTAATTGTGTTTGGAACTAATTTTCATTCGATCTTTAGGTGGTCACATATATTGATCCAACAAATGCAGAGCCGCTTTATCGGGATACGTCGGAATACTATAAAATCCCTCTGGTAAGTGACCGAAGAATACTTTTCACCTAGTATATTGAACTTTACTAATGGATTGCTAGTAATGAACCTCCTAATGAATGCGAAATTGTTCTTATGTAGGGAATAACAGATCGAAAGGAAGCAATCGCTTGGGCTAAAGAGACGGCTCTTAAGAAAATGTGTGTGTTGGTGAGGAATACCGAAGGTTCGAAGAGGCGTTTTGAGATGGCTTGCGAGAGAAGTGGGAAATACAAGGAGAAGAATAGCCACAAGACAAAGGATTATGTATATCCAAAGAAGACTAATAGGGTATACAAGACTCGTACGAGGAGGAATAATTTCCCGTTTAAGCTTGTATTCCGTTTAAATGACATAAACAATTGGGATTGTGAGGTTTTGTGTGGCTTTCATAACCACCGGGATCCGAAAGATTTTGTTGGTCACTCCTTAGTTGTGAAGCTAAAACCTGACGAGTTCGAGGATGTAAAGAGATTGACCAAAGCACTTATCAAACCGAGATAAATTCTCGAGGGCTTCAAGGAAAAGGATGAGACTAACGTGTCTTCTCTACATACAATTTATGCCGCAAAAGCAACTATTAGAAGGGTGGAATGGGAAGGGAGGAGCATTATGCAAGAATTTGAGAAGATAGTTTGGGATCACAACTACACGCATATCATTAAAAGAGGGCCGACGAGAAGCCCCTTCAAATATTCATTTCGCATCCTTTGCTCTCACAATTGGCAAATACATGTTATGGTGTTATTTTGATGGATTGCACCTACAAGATAAACAAATACAATATGTCGTTGTTCAACATCGTGGGGCAAACCTCGGACAAGGTAACATTCACATTGGCTTGGTGCTTAATGGAAAACGAGAGGGACTATAATTACCATTGGTCATTACAACAATTGAAATTGTTCTTCCGGGAAAATCAACATCCGAGGGTCATCCTAACCGATAACGATGACACATTAATGAAAGCAATATCCGACGTCTTCCCGGACGCACAAAATTTCCTATGTACATATCATATAAGTCAAAATATCATAAAAACTTGCCATGCCTTGTTTGAACTCCGCAAAGGCGGATATTAAGAAGAGAATGATGGTACAACTAGAGGAAGATGTTCGAAAGAACAAACTATCCCCAAGAAGAAGAAGAAGATGAGAGAGGCAAGATAAAGGAGCGAGTGGACAAAGAACATGCGGAAAATCATAAAAAGTGGTTGGAATTTCTAAGAGATTGGGAGAAAGTTTATTGGTCTCTTACCGAGGTTATGTACGAAAAGAGATTGGAGAAGTTTATTGCCGATTGGAACGAAGTTTGTCCGACTGCCGTCTGGTATTGTCGGACTCAATGGTTGGATAAGTTCAAGGAAAAATTTGTGTGTGCATGGACAAAACGGTATAGACACTTCAAGAGTGAAGAAACTAGTGCAGCCGAGGCCGCTCATGGGAGATTTAAAGATCTCATCCAGTCCGGTCAAGGCAATGTGGTTACGGTCACCGAGGCAATGGAGCAATACTTTAAGCAAGATATCAATAGGATCAAGGATGCTTTTGAGAAAAGCTCGATGGAAAGGATGACTCAATTTCTTCGTTATGGTAAGTTGTTCCAAGGAATAGAATTCAACGTATCTCATTGGGCAATAAAACATATGATGAGATAAATGGAATATGAGAAAAATTACGGAAAACCGGTTGATGTGTGTATTTGTCCCGACATGTCTTCATTGGGGATTCCGTGTCGTCATATGCTAGCTTGTGAATTATGAAGAAGTGATACCTATTGAGGTTATTGATCCGTTTTGGAAGCAACTATCTTTCGACCCCCCTTCGGGAGATCCCTGCAATCTCCATGGGATACGAACGAAACAAAGGAATTCTTCGAAGCTTACTCACGTGGCACCTAGGTAAGCCGACAAGTCTTGTTGAGCCAACTAAGGCTAATTACTCGTCCATGGGTCGCATAAAGCGAAGATCCAAGAAAGGGAGATCCAATAGGTAGACCACAAACTAAAACAAAAAGGAAAAACAAAGGGTAGAATTGAAAGAAATGACTCAACGTGAAGAAGAACTCGCAAGGCAAGTAAGAAACGAGATCTAACCGCATGTGAGATTTCGGAACAAAGGTTCGTGGAAGTGCAGGTTCCAAAAAAAGAGGTAGGCCAAGGAAGAAACCGCTAAGTCAACAACAAACGAAGGAATCCGTATCCACACCAAAAGCCAACTCTTCTGAGGTTCCAAAGAAGAGAGGTAGGCCGCCAAAGGTATCATCATCAAGTGACAAAGAACAACAAGGTGAGCATTCAAGCCATACCCATAGTCGATCTAGCGGAGGTTCTAAAGAATAGGGGTAGGCCGCTAAAGGTATCATCATCAAGTGACAAAGAACAACAAGGTGAGCATTCAAGCCATACCCATAGTCGATCTAGCGGAGGTTCCATAGAAGAGGGGTAGGCCGCCAAAGGTATCATCATCAAGTGACAAAGAACAACAAGGTGAGCATTCCGAAGCCATACTCGTAGTCGATCTAGCGGAGGTTCCAAGGAAAAGGGGTAGGCCGCCAAAGGTATCATCATCAAGTGACAAAGAACAACAAGGTGAGCATTTCGAAACCATGCCCATAGTCGATCTAGCGGAGGTTCCAAGGAAAAGGGGTAGGCCTCCAAAGGTATCATCATCAAGTGACAAAGTACAACAAGGTGACGAGGCAAAGGTGGTGACAAACCAAAGTGATAGCAAAGTTGACGTATTTTTAGTTCGAAGGGGAAGGGGTGGGCCAAGGAAGTACGGACTCCCATAACATATGTAGAGATTTCAGATGATGGTTTGGATATATTATTGTTACAAAAGGGTAATATGTAGATGTATAAGGATCCTGAGCAATGTGTAGGACAATTAAAAGTTATCATACCAAGATACAAACTTACATAGACCAACTTCCCGAGGTTATTCGCGAGTATATTTCATATACTGGATGATGTCGACGGAGATGGAAATTGTGGCTATCATGCTGTGACTGAACAATTTGCAAGTCACCTTCTCATCTAGACATGAACTGTCCTTTTATTTATTCAAAGTGTAGAAGCTGTGATGGGACACGCCGGTTTTGGATTGCAAAAAAAGATGATGCTGAAAATGGAAGAATGTTTCTAAGGTGTTTGAATCACCCAAAGTGCGATGAGTTTCAATGGTTTGACAAAGTCATTGAACTAGCATAGTCAAGAGAAAACCACAAGGGCCAATGCAAGCCTATCGATGGGTGTGATGGGTGTTATATGAAGGGAAAGGAATATGTTGAAAGAGAAGAAGAACCAATGAAGCTGATCCTTGACACCCCCATCCCGGACGATGTCTCCGAAGAGGTTCGGGAAAGGCTCAAAGGTTCCGCAATTGTTGAAAAGTGATGGAAATAGATTATCTTTAACCAAATGTAATCCATGCCATGTTTTTTAGCATGTTTTAATTAAAAGTTTCAAATCCAATGTAATAGATTACTTAGGAATAAAATAAAAGAGCATTCGAAATGGATTTTTATTCAAAACTATCGTAGTACCTGGCATGGAAGAAATCAAGCTCACAAAGGCCGATTTTCCGACAACTATGAAAATTTGAAAATACCATAAAACCGGCATAGATGTTAGAAAATACTATCGTGCCTGTACCTTCGAATATCTATACAGAACATGGAATTTTTAATCTTCTTGTTCCTAAGCATGGTTTTATAAATAATTTCATCATTAGATTTGGACCTGCATTGATGTATAAATATTACACAGTGCCGGTTTAGGTACCGGCACTGTTAACCTAAACTTATCTATGCCGGTAAAAGTCGCAAATAAATCTTGCAAGGATAAACATGTTCAACATAAACAAATCACTAGAAATTAAAACATGTTCAACATAAACCAAACAACTGGATTCTCGCTATCAAATGTTCTTAATCCAGTACCTAAACCAAAAGCAAACCAAACAACTAAAGAGTTAACCACGAGGTACAAATGAAAACAAGTTCGGAATTGTTCAAGACGTGACAACCACCATCCAAAAAAAGAAACACAACTAAAGAGTTAATCACTGGGTCTTTTGCTTCTTTTGGGCCGGTTTGTTCTTAGTTTCCCGAACAAAGCTTTTGCACTAGGGTCGGTTTCTTCAATTCTATCAAGCTTTTCCTCGAATTCCTTCATTTCTTCAACTGGATAGCACCTCTCCTTCCCCGGTACTTGCAACCCAACATCTTATTTAACTTGTCAAGCCGACGCCGCTAGTTTAATATATCAAACACATAATTAGTATACATATAAGATTATGTGTATATTAGACGACGAAGAAATTAACAATACTTACAAGCAATCCAAAGGTCTTATTAAGTTGGGTCATTGTAGGTGATGCCATCAAAGGAGTTGAACGGGAGGATTTTTTTCCGGGGAGGAACTTGACGTCATCCGGTCGGACGACATAAGGATGTGACCATTGCGAGGTAATCTTCCATGTAGTGGGCATCAACTTCATCACCGTTTTCAGCAATCTCCAACTTCTCCCACTGACTAATATCTACCAAACGACGTGGTTCCCTGTCCCTCCAATCTGTTGGGTCCGGTTTTGGAACATACTCTACATGCAACCGATTTGGAGTTGAATAGCACCGAGAAAGGTCGAGATCAAAACATTGAAAAGAGGCCGTATGGAAATGTGCTAATTGCTTATATCCAAGTTGACGCATCACACGTGTAGGATTAGCCATAACGTATCCTTTTGGGTGGAACAACGGCCCATGGTAAAATGCAACGTTACCAAACCTCAAAACTTAGCGGTTCCTCTAGCCTCCTTGTAAGGGTCGAACACAACATCTTCGGTACTCATTGCGTCCAAAGCCAATCTCATATCGATCAGTCGACCTATGTTACCAAGCTTTGGAGTTTTGTTGAACTCGTATCTCTTAGCTATAGGCGTATCGGGTTCTGGAAGGTCTATGATCTTCAACGAGGGGTAGACCTTGATCAAGGTTGGGAAGTGTTCATAAGCCCACACCTATTCCAATGTGAAGCAATAAGTTTTGTTTCTAAGTTCACGATAAGAGTACATATGAACAATATACATAATAACATAAGTTTAAGAACAAATTTACATGCGGTAGAGTGAAATTCCCGACAAATTGGTTGGTTTTACCCTTAGAGTCCCTTCTCATCTCCATCATCAAATGTGCCATTATCATGGTGCCCCAAGAATAATTATAGACATCTTCCAACGGATCCAAGTACCGAAGGTAGTTCGCACTAACCCTGTTTCCATTGGTGTCGTGGAATACCCTAGTGCCCAAGATGTATAACATAAGCAATGGCAAAGATAACGAATTTGTTTAGGGTCCCATCCATCCTCCAAACTTCTTTTCTTTGTGTTTTCAAAATTCTTCTTAAGCAAAGTCAACTTGATTGTCTTTGTCTTACTCGACGTGGATTCATAAAAGCTCTCCATAGAAGTTTTGTAATCCCAACCAAAATGCCTTGTTAGTCGACCGTGCAACGTCGACCATTCTAGGTCCAGACTCAACTCCTTCGCAATTGATTTGCCGATAACATTCAAGCCTAGAAGGTTCTCGAGCATCTTCGTGGATGAAGGTCATCTCCCCAAAAGGAAAGTGCATGGTATCGGTTTCACCATGATACCTTTCGATGAAGCAATTGACAATGAGAATCAAGCTTCACATAATTTTCAACCAAAGCATATAGACCGTAATCCTTTACTATTGTTTGGACCTCTTCACATTCCTCGGACAAATCCCAACCATCCGCGGTTTGGTTTCGGCAAACACGCACATCCTTCTTATGATCCTACAATTAGGAGAGACAATACAATTAAGAGATTTTATATAAATACACAACAATACATATGTACAAGATAGAAAATGCTTACATAGGTTTGATAGATAGTACGAGCCTACGAGTGCTTGTATCCAAATAGTGTTTTTGGTTCCTAGAGCTTCGCCCCAAATTCTACCACGTTCAAGGTCGGGTATCATGTCATTAATATGAGGAAGGTGGGAACCTTTAACTTTCAATTTGACGTTTCCCTTCTTGCCATGCCTTGTGTTGGTTGTTGACTTGGCCCACCAACTTTGCTTTGGCTTGCTAATTGACTTTCCTCTTCATCTTGCTCATCTTGATCATCGTGCTCACGGTTTGCAAGTCGACTACGGTCACCACCACTCTACTAAATTATACCTCTTGTATCAGCCCCCAAACGCATCTTACGACCTTCATCTTTCCCTCGAGGAGGCAGAGACTGAGGAGTATCAAGACCGTCCTTCCTTCTTCTCTTAGTGACAGCATCTTTAGTTTTTCTTTTGTTAGCTTCCTGATTTTGACCTATATCGTAAGCACACGGAAAGAAATGAATATAAGACAACTCACCTTCAGTTTTAGTACCGGCATTGACTACCTTAAAATAAACCACGCCGGTACAATGTTCCGGCAGTACACATTGACTATCAACAGTGCCGGTACCAAGTACCGACATACAAATGCAACCTAAAATCTATGCCGGTATTTGTGACAATTTTCCTGTATATTTTAAGTCCACTACCGGCATGCTCAAATTATTACAAAAGAATGTCTGTACCCAAAACCGGCATGTAGTGAAACAAAAAATCTATGCCGGTATTGGTGACAAATTCATAAGCTCTCATGTATGTTTTAAGTCCACTACCGGCATACAAGAATTATTATCAAACACTGCCGGTACTATAAATCGACACTGTATTCATCCTAGATTGAATGCCGGTAGCGAAAATTCAGTTTATGGTTAATCTGGGGTTGGAAACCGATATTGTATTCATCCTAGATTGAATGCCGGAACACAAAACCGGCACTGTATTCATACAAATTTCAGTGCCGGTACTCTCTGAAACTCAACTATTTGAGTTAGGGTTCGCGATTCTAACCTAAACCCATTGCTATAGATCGATTTAAACACCTACAAAGTAGTTTAAAATCACTTACCTTCTCCACAAGCCATATTTCGAGTAGTTGATTGTCGAGAACGTTGCTTCGTCGTCTTCTTGCTCTTGAGCAATCTTAGAAATTCTTTCCTCGCTTTTGTTTTTGTTGAGCAATCGATGATGTTGAGTTCGATTGGGCATTTGGTTTCTTTCGTGGAGGCATTGTTTATGATTCGGGTAGGTTAATCGACGAAGAAATTTTTGAATCGACGATTAATCGACGAAGAACGGATGAAGAACGATGAACCCATTTATTGACTATTATCACTCGTATAAACCCTAATTGTCCCACCATCCTAAATCCCACGCTGATTTTGATGGTAATCAAAGAGCGTTGAACAAATTTGCCTGCCCGGGTAAGTAACATAATATAAATTCTCTTTTATTCCTATAAATATTGATTACTTAATCCTTAAATTTTTTAGACAATTCAAATTCAAAGTTAAGCCCATTAACAAGCCCATATCTTAAACGATACAACTAGCATACTTGTAAACCCATTTCCATCACTATCTTATTTTCCTTTAACATCATTTCCAACCCTTATTGTCATACCCCTCTCCGTTATCATTTCGACACACCAATATGAGCATCCTGGCTTGGAACTGGCAGGGCATTAATAACCCAACAACCATACAACACTTAAAAGGGTTGATTTCCCCTCACAAGCCCAACATCATGTTCTTATCCTAAATTCTAGCAGATGCAACCCATATGGATGGGCTTGCCCAATCGCTACAATTCCAAAATTGCACAACTGTACCCAAGATTGGCAGAATAGGAGGGATTTGTTTTATGTGGAAGAACAATCTAAATGTTCGAGTACTGCTTCAATCCCAAAGTTACATTCACGTCGACATCACCCTCCCACCTCCAGGTTAACCATGGCTTTGCAGCGGTATATACGGCCCACCACACCCATATGTAAGACAAGATTTTTGGCAGGATATCCCCACAATTTTCCCTGCAATCAACAATGCAACGTCATGCATGGGTATTATTAGAAGACTTTAACGAAGTGATGGACCAATCATAAAAAAAAATGGAGGAAGGAGAGTAGCATATGCACAGACACAACCTTTCCTTACAATGATAGATCAAATGGGCTTCATGGACTTAGGATTCCGCGGAGATCCATACTCATGGACAAACAATCAACAAGGACAAGATAACATAATGGAGAGAATAGATCGAGCCATCACTACCCAGCATTGGCTTACGACCAACCCTCATGCAGGCGTTACTCATCTTCCAAGAATATCTTTTGATCATGCTCCAATACTTTTACATACCAAAGCTATTGACTGGTACGGGCAAAAAACCTACAAGTTCAAGCATCTTTGGCTAACTCACCCACAACTCAAGCTGATAGTTGAAGATTCCTGGAATCAACAAAATGATGCGGAACCTCTTTTGGACCTTCAGTTAAAGCTAATTACAACTGGCGAAATCCTTATGGACTGGAACAAGGAAACCTTTGGACACCTGCCAAAACTAATTAATAAATCGACGGCTCAAAGTCAAATGGCACAACGTCAATATGCTATTCGAATTGGTGATGCACTAGACTATTGGCTAACCAAGAAAAGCTGCTCCGAAATCATCACTTAACTTTGCTAGAATTTCAGAAATATTTTATATTTTATATTTTACGAATACGAAAAGAGGCAAAATCCTACAAATTCAAACAAATTTAACAAGTCTTCATTTTTATTACGAAGATGAAGAGAGGTTGTGATAAACCCTAACAAAACAGGGGCGGAGATAGCTTAGAGCAACTACATACCCAGCCAAGCTGGCTCCCAAACATGATATTTTTCTTCTTAAAATGGGCTGCCATGCCCATTTACACCCCCATCCAACTTGTTTGTGGCATGGGTAAGCAAAATTTTTACACTTCCTACAAATCTGGCTCCTCCTCTGTTAACAAATGGTACAAAGCGGAGCCAGAAATTTGCCTATAGGGTGGCATAAATAATTAAGGCAAAAATAGGCTTGGGATATAAAAAAAATGGCTTAGGACAGGCAAAGTTGGGCTTGGGAGCCAGCTTGGCAGAGTAGACAAATAAAGGCGAAAAAAATAGACTTGGGAGCCTGCTGGCGTGGGTGGGACCACCCATGCCACAAGTTGGCTCTGCACTTGAGATCAATAGCCTTGAATATTGTGGGTACAAAATACCGCACGCCTATCAGATATGCGAAATAATGATCACCAGGACTGAGCGAAGACAATCGCATACAACTTATCTAGAATGACGCATCAGATGACGTCACCTTAATCACGAGTAAAGTGTGAAGAGCCATGCGATAGAAAAGAAGTCGTGCGTCAATAATAAAGTCCACGCGACATTGACGCACGTCAGATCCTAAATTTTGGGCTTTATTAGCTGTCCTCCACTATGTAAAATCCTATATAAGAAGCCGAGCGACTTTGTAAAGAGAGAGATCTTTTAGTGGGTTGAGAGAAGAAATTTGGAGTGAGAAAGTTATTTGATCCCAAAGTAAGGGTTTCTTTATATTCTAAGATTTTAATAAGAGTTCTTGAGTATTTCAATATGGTTTCTTAGATTGTTTCATAGATTTTACCAAGGATGTAGTTGTAGGATTTCCTGCAACTACATTTTGGCGCTAGGAAACAATTCAGAAAGATGTACCCTGTTGGTGGATTTCTTTAAAAACAAGTTAGAAGATATTCATAGTCTTGGAAATTTTTTGGAAGTTTAGATCTAAAAGATTCAGTCAACAGTTTTTGTTTCAGAAAAATAATCTTGAGTAGTAAAATCTTTGGTTATTAAAAGAGTACTCTTATCTTTGACAAGCGAAAAAATTGTTACAGACAAACAAGATGGTGAGACAAACAACTGCAACAGAACAAGCAGTAGAAACTAGGAGAAGCAGAAGAATTGCTTGTGTAGACGAAGAAGCGAAATCGCCGAATCCTTAAGGATGGGAGAAAGGAACAATAGAAGAAATCAAGCCCAAACACAGATCCAACACGAGCCAACGGATAACAATACCATCGACTACGATAGAGTAAGCGTTCATACCGCAAATACAGATTCAACAAAAGAATAAGAGCAAAGAACTGGAGACGGAGGACTAATATAAGGGAATGAAGAGAACATGACAATTGAAGAACTTCGACAAAGGCTGGTTGCAGAAAGAAGAAGAGAATATGAAGAGCATGCGAATTTGACACGTCAGAATAATGAGCTAAGAGAAGAAAATATAAGATTACAAGAGCAGAGATCAAGAAGCACCACACGTGCAAGATCAAGATAAAGGACAATCAGGAGTACGTCAAGACGTATCCAATCTAGTCAAAGGGATACCAGGCAAGAGCAACCTTTGATAATATTGCTGAAAACTTTCAGGTAAATGATGACTTACAGGATCAACGCGGTGAACATCGCATAGAACAACAACCAGCTGATGATCGGTACGAACAGTAGGGCGACGATTACCGCATGCAAGAGGGTAATAGATGCAATAGACGTGAACAAAAAGGCGAACGGTATCGCATTCATCATGACCAGGATGAGGAAGACGATGAAGAACAAGGAAGAATTATACTACAAGGAATAGAAATGATAAGAGATCAACGTGAATGCGAAGAAGAAGCTGAAAGGAATAATACCGCAAAGACACATGCAAGGAATGAAAGAGAAAGACGCACGCGTACAGAAGAGAAGATGCCGAAGAGAGAGAGAGATGCAAGAATCTATGCATCAAAATAGGCATGACAACAGAGTCAAGCAAGGTTGAAAAGACCCATTCAACAAGATGCCGACCAAAACATGAATGAAGAAATCCTTAGAGAATTAGAGAGATGAGAGAAATAATGGCAACGCAAAGAGATGGAGGTAGGCGACAACCGGATGAAGCAATAGAAGAAGCGGGAAGAACACCATTCGCAAGGCGAATACAACTTACAAATTGACCACCTAAGTGCAACCTCCCGTGTTTACTAACATTTTTGATGGAAACACACGTGCAAAGGTAACATATAAGGGCGTACAATGATCTCTCTTACAAGTGGTAAGAAAATGATGCGGTACTCAGTAAATATTTCCCAACGAGCCCGACCGGAGAAGATTTGCAATGGTTTGAAGGTTTTCCACTTCTGCACCATTCGATCATTTCACCACTTACAAAACATCATTCTAGGACAATACATTAGTAATAATATGTTAAGACCAGGAATAGAGAAGGTGTTCAGCTTGCATAGAAGAACCAATGAGAGCTTGCAAAAGTTAACCACGCGTTGGAGGAGCATGTGCAGTGAAATGGCCGGACGAGTAGATGAGAGTAACCTTATACTAGCCTTCATTAACGCACTCTTTGCTACAGATTTATTATATACACAAATCTTTAGGATAAAAGATAAGATAACCATGGTAGAATTACGCGAGTACCAAGAAGAGTACATCGCTCTTGAAGAAAAGCAAAAAGAAATGGAATCCTACCCGGTGGCAATCATGAATGCAGGAAATACCAATCGACTCCCAAGAACAACAAATGCAGTTGCAAGTACATCCCAGAGGAATCAAGGAAAGAAGATAGTGGAAGAAGTGCAAAAACTAGTAGTTATGGGTAGTAGATATCAAAAAGAATTTGAAAGAGAGAGACAGTTCAATAATCGTGGAGGAAATAATAAGATTCAGAGGCTTGATAACCAAACAGAAGGATATGAAGGGCAAAAACAATATTATAACCAAGGCCAAGAAGGTAATAAAATAGTCTGGGAACATATAAAGATGTCGTATCTAAATACCACAATAGACAAAATCTGGGAAGCAATAATTCTGATGGAAGAAATACCAGAACCACCATATATGGGAAATGAACTGCCATCAGGGAGGAGAAGTAGAGAATTCTGTGCCTATCATCGTTTCCACGGTCACACAACTAACAACTGTAGAAATGTGAAGAAAATCATACTAAGAATGATTGATCGGAAAAGCTAAGCCATTTTCTAATACAACAGCCACAAAATCTACCACCACCACCACCATCAGAAGGGCATGCACAAGGTATGGAGGCAGGAAGGAATACATATCTGATCGAAGTAGGAGCGAAGGCAAAGAATTTATATTGTAATTTGATAATACATTCATCCAGAAGCATAGAATATTTCCACGATAATGTCTTAAGCCGAGTTTATGCAAGAGATGGTGATGGAAGAGAGATACTCAACCTTGCAAAGATATCACCATTGAAAGATTGGAAGAAACAACCTATTTCCTTTAACGCAGAAGAAGTACCAGGAGGTGAAGAACCGAACGAGAGCCCATTAGTGGTCAAGTTAGAAATAAATCCAAAAGCAAAAGTTGATGAAGATGGAGAGGAGAACGCAGACACATGGGATATACATAGAATACTGATAGATCCTGGCAGTTCAGTTGATATTCTGTTTTATCACACATACAAGACTATGGGTGGTAGAGATGAGGAACTCATCCCATCAACTTACAATATTTACGGTTTCAACGGAACAGCCAACAAGCCAAAAGAAGATATAACGATTCGAATTCCTCTAAAGAGCATATCGACAGAAATAGTATTTTGCGTCGTTGACGTAGAATCACCCTATAATGCTTTGATAGGAAGACCATGGTTGCATGGTATTCTAGGAGTGGCCTCAATTTTCCACCAATGCATCAAGTTCCCTTTACCTCAAGGTGTTGGAGTAATAAGAGGAAATCCGAATGAAGGTAAAACCTGCCAAGAGATTGATGTTGACAAATGTGAGGAACGCACAGGCAAGCAAAGAAATTGGAAAAAGCAGATACAAGAAAGTTAGAGAAGCGAAAGACTAATGGTAGATGCTGTGAACAAGGAAAGTGAAATAAGAAAGACTTCTGTAAAGGCGACAACAACCGCACAAGAAAATAAACATGATAAGTGTATTAACAAGAGCGAATTCCAGGAAGGAGAATTGGTGTTGAGGCAGAATCCGCACTATCAGAAAAATATTAAAAGAAGAATGGAGAACATATGGGAAGGGCCATACAGAGTCAAGAAGGTCGTTGGAAATGGAATGTATGAATTGGTAGATGAAAAGGAAGGAAAACCATCTGATGAACTATGGAACCAAGTGTATCTGAAGAAATACGGTCCATGCGGCAAGCATCGCACACTAGAAGCAAGAGAACTTATGTGAATCAATATATTGGAA
>JAJJWW010012897.1:0-25048 GCA_023531295.1 Papaver armeniacum | reverse complement strand
AAATTAGACGCATAAATGCGTCTATCAGATTTACCCTATGCATGCTAAATCTGATGCTCTGCCTATTTTCCTCAATTTTTCTAAGCATGTTGAAAACATTTTTGACACAAAACTTAAGATCTTTCAATCTTACAATGAAGGGTAATACCGAAAATTTACCAAAATTCTTCAATCCAATGGCACACACCACCATTTCTCTTGACCTCATACGTCGGCTCAAAATGGTTTAGTTGAGCGGCGTCATCGTCATATTGTTAAGACTGGACTAACACTTATGTCCATGGCTTCCGTTCCGCAATCCTATTGGTTTGATGCTTTTTTTACCTCTACCTTCCTCATGAATAGAGTACCTTCAACCCCCACCGGTTCCAAATCTCCTTATGAGCTTCTATTCAATCGAGTGCCCGATTATTTATCACTGCGCACCTTTGGATTCTTATGTCATCCACATCTACGATCTTATAGAAATAAGAAACTACAACCAAGATCATCTCCTTGTGTTTTCTTAGGTTATAGTGCTCATACAAAGGATACAAATGTCTCCATTTGCCTACTGGTCGTATATATTGGTCACGCGATGTTGTTTTTGTTGAACAGAAGTTTCCGTTTGTAGCTGCCTGTCCCGTACTGCCAGACCCCCCGTCGCCTTCGTAGGTATTTTCTTCTCCTTCTTCGTCATCTATTTTACCCACTATATTATCTCACCTTAATTCCCAACCTGCTAGCTCCTTGCATTAAACAAAATCCTTGTCCCCATCTTTAGAATCATGTGGTATTCATCATAATGCTATTTCTGACACTCATGATACTTCCAAACAACAATTGGAGACTACCGACTTCTTCACTCCAGATTCACCATCCCATTCTTCTTCTACAAATGATGGTTACCAGTTATACCTACAAGAAAAAGGTCTTCTCTACCTAAGGTTCCAAATCCAAATCCTCTATATGTTTCTTTTCTGGCACCACCTGTTGTTAATGAGCATGATATGACCATTAGAGGGAAGGATGGTATTTTTAAGAAAAAGGTTTTGTTGGCCTCTAAACATGCTAAAGTGACTGATGACTTGTTTGAGCCTACTTGTATTTCACAGGCTAAAAAGGATCCTAATTAGCGTCGAGCTTCAGATGATGAGTACAATGCTCATATTAAGAACGGTACATGGTCGTATGTTCCAGCATCCCCCGGCCAAAATATTGTTGGTTGTAAATGGGTTTTCCATATCAAGCGTCATCCAGATGGTACTATCGAACGTCGCAAAGCTCGCCTTGTCGCAAAAGGATTCAACCAACAAGAGGGTATTGACTATATTGAGACTTTCAGCCCGGTAATCAAACCTTGTACCATTAGAGTCATCTTAACTCTTGCTTTAACATATTATTGGCCAATTCGACAACTAGATATTCAAAATGCATTCCTTAATGGTATTTTAACGGAGGAAGTCTACATGAAGCAACCCCTGGCTATGTCAATCCTGAATTTCTAGACCATGTATGCAAGTTACATCGATCAATTTACGGTCTCAAACATGCGCCACGGGTCTAGTATAATCGATTAAGTGTTTTTCTACAAAAGCTTGGCTTTGTCATATCAAGGTGTGATTCTTCATTATTTATACGGCGTTCTTCTAAAGATGTGGTATTTCTACTTATGAATGTGGACGACATTATATTGACAGGTTCTTCTATGGACTGTATACAATCCTTGCTCTCCACCCTTCAACGTGAGTTTTCCTTAAAGGACTGTGGCTCTCTATCTTTCTTTCTTGGGATTGAAGTGACACGAGTTTCTAATGGACTGTTCTTGTCTCAACGACGTTATATTGAAGACCTCCTTGTACGAGCAAACATGCAGGGTGCTAAGCCAGTTAGCACTCCTTTCAGCATATCTACAAATATACATCCAGTTGGCAGTCCAGCGTTGTCAGATGTTACTATGTACCGTAGTCTTGTTGGTGGCCTTCAATACTTATCGATAACACGTCCCGATATTGCCTTTGCCGTTAACAAGGTGTGTCAGTTTATGCATAGGCCGACTGAAGCTCATTTAATTCTTGTCAAGCGTATCCTTCGTTATCTTCATAACACATCTACGTATGGGATACTTCTCCAGCCTGCTCCTTCGCTGCGTATCAATTTTACAGCCTACACAGACCCTGATTGGGATGGTGACCTCCTTGATAGACGTTCTACAAGTGGATATTGCGTTTTTCTTTGTCCCAATATTATCTCTTGGAGCTCTCGCAAGGAAAGTACTGTCTCAAAGTCAATCACAGAGGCGGAGTATCGTGGTCTAGCTATTGCGTCATCTGAATTGGTGTGGGTGGAGTCTCTACTTCGAGAAATCCAGGCTCCTGTGCAGTTTCCACCTACCTTGTGGTGCGATAATCTGGGAGCTACTTATCTTACAATGAACCCCATTTTTCATGGTCGCACGAAACATATCGAAATCGATTACCACTTTGTCCGTGAGAAAGTTCAGTCTGGTCAGCTTGTTGTTCAATTTGTTTCTTCTAAGGACCATATTGCGGATATCTTTACCAAGTCGACGCCTAAGGATCATTTCTGCTCTTTGCGATCTAAGCTCACTGTTCTTGACCACCCGCTTCAATCGAGGGGGAGTATTGGAGCTATGACCGAATCATTTGTGCAGCGTCAATCTATGAGTTCCTAAAAGCTGCAACTTTCCTATTTTGTATATCCTGTATATGATCTGTTGTAATATTTGTTTATTGCAATCCTGTTGTACAATAGGTGTAGGATATATTGTGCTGTAGGATATATTGGTTCCTTTGTAAAAAGATCTTTAAGGCCAATTGGTTTTGAGTTAGATGCCCGTATTCTAACAGTAACCACTACCAAATATTTCCGTATAAAAAAACAGGGAAAAATATGTCCGTAGAAAATGTTTTTTGTTGTAGTGATATAAGTGGCTGACCACTTAGGTGGCATGGTGCATGTACTTGTATCTACATGATTGACACATGGTGTACTTTCTCTACTACTACCAACACATGTAACAATTACACTACTTCCCACCTATTCTTTATGTTGTGTATTTAAAGAGAAAACACAATGAATAAGAACACACTACTGATTCTTCTTCTCCCCTACTTTTGCTTCTATTATGTTTTTCTCTCATTTACAATAAACTACTTAAACACGTTATCAGCACCTTGTTCTAACCAATTGAGTTTTTGTTTAATCAATCAAGGAAGAAAATTTTGTTTTCTACATTAACTACAATTACTAGTTCCACTAAAAATTTATCATTCATCTCTACTAGTTCTTCTTGTTCTCTACATCAAGTAAGGAAAGCTAAAAGAAGGTATATCTAAACTACCCCTTTTTGATTTGTTCAGAAAATCCATGTCTTCTTTTACACATGCATTTTTTCCTTGATTGTGATATATATTTCTCTATATATTATATATCACATAATGATACGAAATCTCCCTTTAGTATTTTTTTTTCTTCATCATAAGATATATTTTTTTTTTTGCTATTCTTCATCATATGAAAATTTAAAGACCAAAATAAAATAAAATAATAATAATTAATTAATTGAAACATATCATTTTTTTCATAACCGAAAAGAAGTTGTATTATTATTTTATTGTACTACTACTTTCTTTACATTTTATGTATGCATGTTATTTTCCCCATCATATGTTATGTTTTACTATGCAACTTTTTAGCAATTATGTGATATTATTTTTAGAACTTCCTTGATATTATGATTCTTGTAACTCATGACATATACTTTATGCTTATTTTTATATCTTGGTTTGATATTAATAACGGATTTTCCAAATATTAACCAAAAATCATTTATCAATTTTTCTTTAAATATTTTCCCCGCAAAAGGTTTGCCACTTAAACATGCAAACGGATTGCAAATTAAATCCTAATAATTACGCGCATGTAAATGATAAATGAGCCCGTAGTTTATTTTTTTTAATGGGCATGTTTTCAGTTGACTAATTTATCAGCCTTATTATCAAATTGTTTGCAATTTTAAACCATAAAGAAAGTTGGTTAGCAAACGATTGGTCCCTATTATAACCATAAAGGAAATTAATGGCTGGCAAACGGAGAACTTGTTTTACTAACGGTTTACACCTTCGATAACCATAAAGAAATTTGGTTTATGGGTTTTCTCCTTCAATAACCATAATGAAATTTGGTTTACGGTTTGCACCTCTAATAGCCATAACGAAATTTGGTTTATTCTTTACACCTTTGATAACCATAAAGAAACTTGTTTAATTAATTTTGTTGACCGGGTTATGATCAGAAATTGAACTATGATATATCCGTATTACCCACATAACCATAAGGAAATTTGGTTTTGATAATCCATCTAAACTTGGCCACGGGAAAATGGTACCTGAATTTGTCGTATTTGTGTACTCAGAAGGACTTGAGCACCGTACTAATGTACTTTACTTTGTCCTTTGAAAATGGACCCAATTCGGCGACCGTTCGAATTTTGGACTCAATGAGAACTTGAGTACCATCATTGGGTATTTGATGTGGAAACCACATTCGTGGCAAATGACGTAAAGGACATTTTAATTCTTGGCACAAAGAAGTAAATTCTGTCCATAGTGTTAGTGACCCTAAGTTCGAGAAAACACCTAAGAATCCCTCTACTAAAAAGACCGCAGATGGAAATGCGCCTTGTTACAAGTACGGATTTACCGGACATTGATAAAAGCAATGTAAGGCTAGTGTCAAAGTAGCTGCGAGCTACAAAATGTACCGGGAAACTCTCGAGCAAGAAGTTCACTACACGAACGAAAATAATCTTAACCCTGACGTCAACCTCATAGTTTCAGACTTCCTGGGCAATTCGGACTTTGCCCCAGCAATTGAAGTACCTAAATTTTCTTGGGTCTAAATACATTTAGTCTCTTCTACTTTAAGTTGTCTTAGACTACGGTTTGTTTAATGTTGCATGTATAGTTTATCTATAAGTACTTGTTTTTCTATTATGTAGAATTTTAATTTTACTTTGTTTATGATATTCTATTGTTTAGCATGTATATTAGAATGAAAAGGACATCATTCTAATGGGACAAATATCTCTAAATAAAGTGAGATATATCGTTCCTTTTAATAATATTCCCGCCTAATGTACTTGTAGGAATGTCTTAAGGAGAAATATGATGTCTAGGTGATAGTGGAAGCACCCACACTATCCTGAGAAATAGACAATTATTTATACCTTACTCCTTGTAGTACCTCTGTGACTACGATGATTTGATCATCATAAGTAATAATTGGGCGACGTATGGCTCAATTTTTGTTGCCAAATGGCCCAATGATTATAGTCACGGAAGCTCTATATGCACCAAGAGCTAACCTCACCATGTTGAGTTTCAAGGATATCCGTGCAAATGGTTATCACTTGGAAACTCATTGTGAAAATGGAATTGAGTACATATGTGACCTCTAGTGAATTCTGGAGGAAACGCATATTAGAGAAACTAATGAGTCACTCTAGTGGATTGTATATCACCACTGTTGGCCAGTGACTTGTATAAGCTTTGGCACGATCGACTAGGGCACCTAGGTCGTGATATGATGATCTGTGTTTTAAAGAACTCACACGGACATCCTTATTTTCGAATGAAAAAGAAAATGGGACAAAAGATTGTTACAATGCAGAGTAACAATGTGCATTCTAAAGTAAATGATGCACATTTTATGCCTTCTAAAGTAAGAGAAGCGCAACATTCGTCTTCCAAAGTAATTGAAGCGCACCCCCTGTCCCATTCTTCATCGATGTCCTTATCAAAGACACATCATTCATTCTGCAAAACTTGTTCTTTAGCAAAGATAGGATCGAGACCATCCTATTCCAAAGGTACCAAACAAAGTATTCCATTTTTACAAAGAATACAAGGTGATATTGGTGGATCTATACATCCAGAATGCGGCCATTTAGTTTATGGTTATGGATGATGCTTCGACCTGTTGGTCACACGTTTCATTGTTGTCCACAAGACATGTTGCATTCACAAAGCTCCCAGCACAGATTATACGATTAAGGGCTAACCACCCTGATTATCTAATCAAGTTTATTAAACTTGATAATGCTGGAGAATTTACATCTAAAGGATTTGATGATTTCTGTATGTCTAATGAAATAGACGTAGAGCATCTTGTACCCCATGTACACACTCAAAATGGTCTCGCAGAAGCTACCATCAAAAGGTTACAGATGATAGCTAGGGCATTGGTTATGCGTTCCAACCTGCCTATTACTGCCTGGGGGTACGCCATATTGCATGCAGCATTATGTATTCGTTTTAGACCCACTGCTAGCCAACCATTTTGTGCGTACCAGTTGGTAACTGAATATGAGCCTGATATTTCACATTTACGCATATTTGGTTGTGCCGTATACGTGCCTATTACGCCCCCACAACGTACTAAGATGGGTCCACAAAGACAAGTAGGTATTTATGTTGGATATGAATCCCCAACAATTATCTGCTACTTAGAACCTTTGAAAGGCGATCTCTTTACCGCTAGATTTGCGGATTGTCACTTTGATGAGACAACCTTCTCGTCGTTAGGGGGAGGTATGGAAAAGGACTTCCAAAGGGAACGACACGAATTGTCGTGGTGTGTTCCCACGTTGTCTCATCTTGATCCCCGCACTCCACAATGTGAAAGTGAAGTGAAAAGAATTATCAATATTTTGAATGTGGCAGATTCTATTGCCTGATGCATTTATTGATATCGCTAAAGTGACGAGATCACACATACCAACTGCAAGCATGCCTGCAAGGTTAGAAATCCTTAATATAGGATATGCACCATAAAGTAAGGTGTTGCAACTACATTTTGTGGAAGTGTGGTTGAGGCCGTGGCTCCAAAAAGGAAGTTGGAGAGACCACCAGGTTCGATTAATGCTCACCTAGAAAGGAAGTGGGTGAGTAAGGCACAATCTAATGTTTATATCATCCACAAACATCTCATGATATTGTCTCTAAATATGTTCATGAATCATACTGGAGGACGCTCCGAAGTTTTAGATGATTCTAGATAACAATGAAATCCTATTGGATTATGAGAATGTGCATGAGTCAATGGAAGGATCATGCATGGATGTTGATGATATAATTCATACATAGTTTCTCCAAAGGTAGAGCACAATGAGATCGAACCATGCTCTATATTGACTAATCTAAAAAAAAAAACATATTTGGCCTTCACAATCCAGGAAGAACTTAGTTCTTTGACAAATATACATGTATTTGGTATGGTAGTGCTAACCCACCAAGTGTAAAGCCTGTGGGACATATATGATTATTTGTCACAAAGCGTAGTGAGAGGAATGAAGTCTTAAAGTATAAAGATTCACCTTCTGGCGTGAGGTTTCTCACAAACCCCTGGATCGCTTATTCTCTAGTAGTGAACATCACAATGTTCTGCTAATTATATGAGCTTGGCAGTTTTCAGAAGGGATTGAAATGCAGCTTATCGATGTGGTTACATTATATCTCCATGGGGATCCTGATACAGAGATATTCATGAAAGTGCCAGACGGACTTCCATTGCCCAAATCAAGTAACTTTAAACCACGGAGTGCGTTTGCCATTCAGTTGAAACGCTCACTTTACGGATTAAAGCAATCCGCGCGGATGTGGTATACTCGTCTAAGTGATTATTTGATTTGAAAGGGATATACAAATAATGAATTGTGCCCCTGCGTGTTTATAAAGAAAACAAGTTCGATTTGCAATTATATATGTCGACGACATGAACATAGTTGGTACTCTTGATGAAATAAGAGAAAACCGCAAGCTATTTGAAATCCGAATTTGAGATGAAAGATCTTGGGAAAACTCGGATGTGTCTAGGACTTAAACTAGAACATCGATCTTGTTGAATATTAATTCACCAGTCTGCATATGTCCATAAGATATTCAGGCAATTTAATATGGACAAAGTGCAGCCGGCTAGCACTCCTATGAATGATTGAAATTTAGATGTACATAAAGATCCATTTCGTCCAAAGGAAGGTGACGAAGAGGTATTGGGAGAAGGATGTCCCTATCTAAGTGCAATAGTCGCATTATTGTACTTAGCACAATGTACTCGACCAGATATAATTCTCAGTGAACTTGTTAGCTAGATATAGATCAGCGCTAACGCAGCGTCATTAGAATGGTATAAAGAATATATTTAGATACCTAAATGGAACCATTGACTTGGGTTTATTTTATCCCTATGAAAACAAAAGGAGAGCTGCTAATGTAATTGCAACTCCTTACACCAAAACCTGAAATAATGTTTTGGTTGGTTTTGCTGATGTTGGGTACCTCTTTGACCCACACAAAGGTCGATCCCAAACTGGATACGTTTTCACCATAGGGAATACAACGATATCATGGAGATCGACCAAGCAAACCCTTGTGGCTACCTCCATGAACCACTCTGAGATCGTTGCCCTACATGAGGCGGTTCGTGAGTGTATATGGTTAAGGTCTATCATTACACATATTCGAGGGATATGTGGTTTGAGTTCTACCAATGAAGAGCCAACTTGCATTTATAAAGATAATGCAGCTTGCATCGAACAAATGAAGCAAGGGTACATTAAGGGTAATAATACGGAACATATATCACCGAAGTTCTTTTACAATCAGCAACAACAATGTCTTCTAAACATTCAAGTCGGTAAAGTAAATTCTGACAAAAATGTGGCAGACTTATTTACTAAGTCATTAACTAAGTCCACATTTGAAAAGAAAACATGTGAGAAGTATAGGGCTAACGAAACTGTCCGAACTTCCATGACTACATGTGAAAAGTACATGACTAAAGGAATTGTCTGAAGCCCATGATTGCATGTGTAAGACTAAATGAATTGTCTAAAACTCCCATGACCGTTACGGACTAAAGAATTTGTCCTACATCAGGGGGAGTTTCTAATGGTATGTTGAACTCTTTTTCCCTTCATCGAGGTTACTTTTTCCCACAAGGTTTTGTTACTCGACAAGTTTTTTAACGAGACAACAATAATACCATAAGTGCAAATCATGAGGAGATGTCGACATCAGGGGGAGCATCCAACGATCGGATGTTGACATAAAAAGGGCTAAAGGAATTTTCCAAATGCACTGGACTAAAGTAATTGTCTGACTCCCGTGATTACATGAATACAGAAGACTAAAGGAAGTGTCTGACTGCATTGGACTAAAGGAAGTGTCCGACCATATAGGACTAATGAATTGTCCAATCTCCCATAACTATATTAGACTAAAGAAATTATCTTGTGTCAGGGAAAGCATCTAATGGAATGTTGAACTCTTTTCCTTCATCGAGGTTACTTTTTTTTATAGGGTTTTGTTACTTGGAAAGGTTTTTAATGAGACAACTCTGAGACAAGAAATGCAATCATGGGGATATGTCATCATCAGGGGGAGTATCCGACGATGCAATGATGACGCCAAAGTGTGTAGTACTCTTTTCCTTCACCGAGGTTACTTTTTCCCACTGGGTTTTGCTACTCGGCAAGGTTTTTAATGAGACAGCAAAAATACTAGTAATACAACTCTGGTTGAGGTTGTTCTTCACCTTACGATTGTTCAGGTTTTTGTACAAAATATTTTTCCTGATACGGTTCTACAAAGGAGAAAATTATTGACAAGCAACGTCATTTCATACGCTCAAGTGTCTTTCTCCTTCGACCAGTTTTTCATCGACGGACATTTTCTGGCAAGGTTTTGACAAAGAAATGAGTTTGTAATGGTGGTCATCCAAGGGGGAGTGTTGTAGTGATATAAGTGGCTGACCATTTAGGTGGCATGGTGCATGTACTTGTATCTACATGATTGACACATGGTTTCTCTACTACTACCAACACATGTAACAATTACACTACTTCCCACCTATTCTTTATGTTGTGTATTTAAAGAGAAAACACAATGAATAAGAACACACTACTGATTCTTCTTCTCCCCTACTTTTGCTTCTATTATGTTTGTCTCTCATTTACAATAAACTACTTAAACATTTTTTTATTTCTTCTTACAAATTTCTTAAAAATCAAAAAATATTTCCGTATAAAAAAATTATTATTATTATTATTTTACAAATTCCGGTTCTAAAACTCAAACTAATAATTCCTTATAGAATGGGAAAAATGAGTTGTAAATCACTGTCCAGTGGTTAGTGGGAAAATTTATTATTATTATTATTCGTCTCACTTGTTGTGCAACAAACTACTTCATTCAAAGTCTAATGCAAGCAATACGTAGGAGAGATTCTGTAGCATCTATGTGGGCAACCATGAGAAGGGCCTTCACAGTCTCTTGCTTACTGGAAGAAAGGGAGATTAGTTGTAGAAGACATGTTTTTTAGAGCAAGTCTTATGGTGGAAGAGTTCCATCTTCCATCTTCCACGCCACCTCAGCATTTGGAATTGTGGATGGAAGCGCAAGTGTAGTGGTGGAACAACAAAAACGCTAATCTTAATAGCGTTGAGCGCTAATCAGAATAGCGCTAAAAAACGCTATTCAGAATAGCACAAAACGCTATTAAGATTAGCGCTTTTTTCTCAGCCATTAGATTTCCGATGGATCGTTTTAAATCTACGGATAAAAAAAAGCGCTATTCTGAATAGCGCTTTGTGCTATTCTGATTAGCGTTGAGCGCTATTCTGATTAGCGCTTTTCGTCTTCTAGTGCGTTATTCTGAATAACGTTTTACGCTAATATGATTGGCATTGTCATGGATTCCACGGACCATTACACGAAACCATGGAACACTGCTTGGATTTTTCATGGAAAACACCAATTTGGAAGCCACTAGACTTGACATTCCATGGTTTTTCCACACTTGGAATAGGGTGGATTCCACCATAAGACTTGCTCTTATAAGGAAGTAAAAACCAGAGAACAAAAAAAAAAAAAAAACACAACACACGGTTGTCGAGCAAAAGAGAGAAATGGATCCAGAAAAATATTGTAATGGTTCAGATCAGATCATAAACACATGTTTGTCGGTGTCACTGTAGTACAGTGGTAAAGTCATTGGGTGATGATACCAGTGACCTGAGTTCGAAACTCGCCAGCACCAAAATTCTTTACCGATCAAAAAAAAAAAAAAAAACATGCATAAGCACACACATCTACTTTCACAAAGTGTTGTTGAAGCTCCACGGCAAATTAACAAATGACACAACTGACATATGATGAGCTACCCTCAAGATTCAGCCGGTAAGAAAGATTTAAAGGTTCTTAATCAATCACTTGAATCTTCAAGATGGAGGATCCTCTGATTTTCAACCGGACCGGTAACGACAGTTCTCTCTGGTGTCACTGATAATGTCTGTCTCAAAAATGAAACCCGTAAATTGTACACAAACAATAATTAAGCCACCCTCTAGTAACATGTTCATGAAAGTAATGGAGGCAGTGTAAGCTAAAAACAAAAGTACGTAATATGAATTCCTAAACCCACTAATACAAATTCTATAGAGGCTATGAGCATAGGAGAGATGTAGGATAATCCACCGGATAAGATAAGTGAATCATGACATACCGATTAGAAACTTGCCATTTAAGAACGAAAAGCAAAATTTCTCACTTTGGTATCAATATCATAGACCACAGACACTTGCCTATCCAATTCAAGCACATATTTCCAATATAACATTGTGTTCAACAAACCAAATGTCAAGCACATATTTACAATGTATCATTATGTTCCAAATTATAGGTTTCAAGCTATAGGAAAGAAATTGTAACAGAGAAGCGACATGCAAAGGAGAAAAAGTTCCAATATCATAACCAGTTCATTAAAAGTCATCCAGTTTTTCAACAGAAAAATAAATCAACAAAATGTGCATAATCTCTTACAACTCTGCGGTTCAATAACCCATCGTACCTCTCCTCGAGCGCGGGAGTAATACCTTCTCAAGCATTAATCAATTAACCATATACTAAGGAATATCGTAATACCTTTCTCAAGGAATAATCAACCAACATTTCGTTACAATAAGCAACACCCATTCATAGAAGAAAATTTTATATTTTTCTCATGCGAACAATCATATAAATATTCTTGAAAAAACAAAGATAATTTCAAAGCAATTCATGAGAATCTTATATGATATGCAACAGAAAAAATAAAGACAATTTTAATGCATAGAATATAAAAGTATAGAATTACTGCATTTTTTTTAATCCTGGTTCTATCACGCTTATTTTAATGCAAAGATGTCCATTTAAATACAAAAGAAAAAAAAAGAAAAAAACGAATTAAAAAAAAGTATGTCACAAGCAAAAGAAAACATATCAAAATACCACAAAAAGGAAATAATTCAAATGAAAACTTTACCTATAAAAGTCAATCCTTAAAGAGAAAAAAAGAACTCCTCTGAATAATAATCATAGCCTTGATATTGATTTAATTGATGAATAAAGTCAGAAGAAATCCAAATGTCATAAGAATTTGTTAAAGGTTAGGAATATCATGGAGTAATACCTTTCTCAAGCATGTAATCAATCAACCTGTTACAATAAGCAACACCCGTCCAGGTCACCTTTCCAGTTCCATGTGGAAATATCCTAGACCATGTGATCGAGAAGCGGTCTTATATGATATGCAGCAGAAAAACAAAGATAATTTCAAAGCAATTCATGAGAATCTTATATGATATGCAACAGAAAAAATAAAGACAATTTTAATGCATAGAATATAAAAGTATAGAATTGGCTGCATTTTTTCCTGGGATTTTAATGCCAAAGATGTCCAACATTTAAATACAAAAGAAAAAAAAAAGAAAAAAAAAACCTAACCTGAATTAAAAAACATACGGAAAGAATTCAAATGAAAACTTTACCTATAAAAGTCGAATCCCATATAAAGAGAAAATTCTAGAGATGATTTCAGAAGTCACGAAAGCAGCAATGAATAATAATCATAGCCTTGATACCTGAAATCCAAATGTCATAAGAATTTGTTTTGTATTTTCAACTTAACGATGTAACAACCCAAACCTTGTTCATGGATTAGGTTAGACATACAAACCATGTTCATGGATCGATCTCTATTGCTTTCTAATTTTCCTTTTGTCACCTGCAACGTGCAAGTTTGATTGATAGCGTAGTATTCTGTTTGGCATAAGTTGCCAACATATCAAACCGTTCTCTTCCAACTCCTCTTATTCTCAAATTTCCACATCTTTAACACCAATGCTTTCATAGTCTTCTGCGCCATCTTTCTCGGCATGAGATTGAGGAATGGTGTGTAAACTGCCCCTGCAAATATGTTAACCAAAAAATGATCAATCAACAATCTAAACACAGGTCAAAGAGAAACTTAACACAGGTGCATATCCGCGAACACGTCAAAGAGAAATCTAGAAAAACATATAAACCTTCTAAGCTCCAAAATTCGACAGTAAATGATTAAAAAAACAATCAGCTCTGCATTGCATACAAACCTTGAACACGGTTACCATTGTTCCCTGATTCCCCTCTCCAACCATCGAAAGCATGAGTTTAATAGATAGGTTTGGTTTTAACTTCGTCAATATATATAAAACTCCTTAACTTCGTTTCTAAGAAATTCCTTTTTACGTTTTCACTAAATTTGGCATATATAGTTCCTCAAATAAATCGTAGGATCTTAAATTAATTTAGTTGCTTACCTTTCATATTATATATGGTTCCCTTTTTTTCCAGCAGTTCCAATAGTTTTTAGATTTGTTAACAAAAATATGGATATATTTCTCCCATTGCATTCACAATTCTAGAAGATTCAGAATATCATGGCACCCATAAATACGCAAAATAACCTCTTTATAAAACTGAATCAAATTTTGGAAGGATCCAAGCGTCCCATCTTGCCATATAAGTATACGGGTCTAAATTTGGAAAAGTAATAATATTTTCCGGTAAGTCGTGATAAAAACAGGAAATTACAATGACGCGTAAGGAGTAAGAATATCTCGGCCCTCTATTGTTGATTCGATTTTATGTTCCAGATTTCATTAAAATCATGTAAACGGGGTGTGAGAATTTTTCACAAATTTCAGCCAATCAGGATCAAGGGTTTCGTCTACCTACCAATATAAAAGAGGGTGGACGCAACCACTAAATTTGGAGCATCAGATTGAATCTATTTAATTATAAAATGACGGCTACGAAATGTAACAGGGCTAACTTGTTTTTCAGCCAATCAGGAGCGAGGGTTTTGTTCACCGACCAATGGGAGGGGAGGTAAGCGTAACTCTCGACGTGGTGTGAGAGATGTGGTTGGGTGTTTAGGTTATTGATATCTTCAACTTCTGGCAATCATCTTTGACAATTTTTCTATCTTCTCTCATAATTGTAAATGTATTGGAAATGAGAACAAACTTACTGAGTGAATAACATGTAGCTGAAAATATTCCATAAGTTAATCAAAAAACTTACCTATAGAACGAATAAAATGCATTCAAGCATTTCATGTGTATACGAAAAAGTAAACCAAAAATAATAAAAAATATACATAAAAAGAGAAAGTTTCGTGTTTTTGAGTAAGCTAATTTTACTTTTGAGGGAAGAGACTGCTTTATCTAAATATTCATTTATTGGATCAATTCGAAGCTTAATTTCATCAAACTTATTAAAACCGAACTGCTATAGTAATAACAACAAATAGAGAGGACCCTATAGATGAAGAGATAACAAAAGTGGTAACATAAGGAAAAAAAAATTGGAAAACCCAGATAGAAAATGATAAATAAACGGAGAAAAAGAAAACAAATCGACTACAGAGAAATATGGATGGAAAAAGAGTTAAGTGGGGAGGGTAGAAGGTGCAAGAAAACCGGAAGAATTAGGTATATATATTATTGAAATCAATCACAACATGCACATAGAAAAGATTAAGAAGATTACTGACAACCATTGCATGTTTCAAGACATATCCAAAAATGATTTTTTGAATAGAACTCGGACAAAGAGGTTGAAGGAATATCTGAGAGTGTTGGAGTAATCGAAAGATTCAGAACTCTCTGCCTCCCTCTTTCTCTCGATCTCAGACGTAACGTTGTATTTAACCATGTGTAATCGTGTAAGGGTTAGGGATGGCTAACCACGACCGCAGATTTATCTATTAGAGGATGAAAATAGGTTTCATAGGTAAATATTAAAAGTTATAAGAAAGATTTATCAACAATTATTAACAAAAAAAAAAAAAAAAAACGAAATCAGGGATTCACATAATGGAAAGAGGCACAAATTACCGAACTACATACCTAGAACTAAATGAGATAACCACAAACAGAGGGTTCTTTTAATCTTTACCCAAACAAAAAAGAAAAGAAAATTATACTGGATCTGATAATGAGCCTTCAAAATCCCATTAGAGCCTGCTCAGAGATTAGATAACACCCATTTTAGAGAAATTTTTAGTAAAACCCTAAAACCAAACTTTTTTAAAGTATGAAGTTATAAGTAAAATCAATATTTAACAAAATTAACTGAAACTAAAGAATGAATCTTGATAAAACTAATTGAAGATGAACGTATTTTTAGGGCATAATCTAAACAGTTCTTCCCCTTTTATTAACAAAATCCAAAGGGACCGATCGAAAAAAGTAAATTCAAACAATTAAATATAGAGAGATTTACCTAGCCATTTCAGACCCAGAGAAAGAGATCAAAGAAGATTACTTTTCCTCTACTCTTCTTCTGATCTTCACCTACTACTACTTGTTTGGATCGAGCTGGAGGTTAATGGATGAAGATGAATTGAAAGGTAAGAAACAATCAATGAACTACACCTCAAAAGTGAAGGTGTTTATGTAATCCATAATGTGATCTTCCGAGTCGACAAAAATTGAAGAAGATGAAGATGGAGAAGAGGCATTTGAGATAGGCGAAATAAAACCAAAACCGTGTGAGAGAAGCGTTTCAAGGGAAAACCACAGCCGTAGATTTATCTGTTGTGAGGAAAAATCTGGACCACTACTTACACAGGCAAACTTAGCCAAACTATGTTTTGTATTCTTGACTGAAAATTGTAGATTTGTGTCACAAGTAAACTGTAACGATGTTTAAAAGAGAGATTTTTGTAGGTTGCTCTGGTGATAATAAATTAAACACCATTCTCTATTTTATACCCCTGGAATCAAATTAGACGTGGAAAACCAAAGTTCTTCGTTTATCTTATTCAAAAATAAAATGAAAAATGAAGTTCATCAACTAGAACTCGACCCAATGCTTTATTTATGTCCTAGTTGATCCTGATTTGACATTAGAAGTAGTATTAGACTGGGTATGGGTCTTATGGTTCTTCACAAGCTGTTCCCAAGTCACTTTCCACGTCGTCTTGGGAAGAGCTTAGCTTCAACGGTGGTTCTGTATCAATATCGTAAACGGATAATAGTTATTCGGTTTTGGGAAAAAACGGACAATGTCCGTTTTCTACTTTCTGGCCCATTTACACATATTTTAAGTCAAAAGTTATACGTATTTTTAAGCAAAATCTCACTTTTTTCTCTAGGGACCCATTAAGTTACAAGGTTTTTAATCTAAAAACAATTAATCATTAGTCGTTTTTTCACTTTTTCAAAAACGGACAATGATTGTTCATTGGCTAGCTCTTCCAGCAGGAACTCCCACAGAATAGAGAACGTGCGCGGGAATAAAGGGCTTAGGCCACGTTTTTTAGCGCTGGGAAGAGGTTGGGAACCTCCATAAGACCCAGTCTTATACTAAGAACTTCATATCTTTTCTGGAAAACGAATAAGAGAAGAAAAAAAACAGACAGAGACGAGAAAAAGACAAAAAAATAATAATACAGATTTGATGATCAAAAGATAGAGAAAAATAACATTGTTCCAGCCTGACCGTGACTGTATTACTGATTTGTTGTATCAGTGGTTAGATTTACTTATGTTGATTCTTCCCAATGTTTTTGTATCTTCATGCTTTTTACCTTGATTTTTTTCCCTAGGTTTGCATCTTTTGTTAAGTTAATTGTAGAATTATTATCCATCATAAATTTAATCTTCAACCAAATAGATGTTGAGCTACTGAAGAATATACTGTGATAGAAAGAACATCAACTCTCACAGAAGAATAGAGGGAGAGAGCGACAGAGAAAAAAGCATAATACAGACGGTTAAAGCAATACAAATGATTTATGAATGGTCAAAATTAATCATAGTGTAGTTAGAAGGCGTAACTGAAGGCAATATTCAATGCATACCTTGGGAGCTCGGTATTCAATTATGCCGTATGGAGGTAATACGAACTACACGTATTTTCAATGACATGTAGTTAGGGCCCAACCAAACACCAAATTTAAGAATGCACCCTTTGACTACATCGGTTGACTGCACTACCTCCTATTATTAGGACGTGCCAAACGGACCCTTAGAGCATCTCTAATGCAAGGGGTAAAGGTCTTAAGGTCTTAAAATATAGAGCATCTCTAATACAAGGGGTAAAGGTCTTAAGGTTTTAAAACAACATGATATTTATGATTTAAAACATTTTTTACCAAATTTCCATCTCCAATCAAGGTCATAAAAAAAATGACACGGCTAACTAGCGGTAAAGGATAAAGTCCAATATAAACTTTCTTCATGACCTTTAGTCTTAAGTCCACATCATCATTTTGTCTCTAAATGAAAGATGATACGTTGACGCCCATTTATCCTGGGATAAATTCAGTGGATTGATCCAGCGGCTGGAGAGGGGGATCCCTAATACCATTGGTAAAAAGCTAAAGTGGGTCTCCAATCTCTAAGTTAGGATTTCTCCCGGGATGTATATCATTTTCGTTATTAAATAAGACATTTGGGATTGGAGATGAACTTTAGGCAAAATGTTTTATCCTTGTTGTTGTCATTTAGCAATAACCTACAAAAAAAAAAGGTATTAATAAGACCTCCACCAAGGATGACCTTAACCCTTGAAGCTTAAAAGAACCTGATCATTGATTCCTCTCAAGCCAAGCCAAATTACTGCTTATATGTAAGAATCATCTTGACAACCCTCTGATATTGAAATTAACATCTCCAATATCAGATCAGGTATATTTTAATAAAATATCAAGCAACCTTCTTGAAGTAACCCCACACAACCTGAATACGTCATCATTGACAAAGATGGCTTGGTGTAATAGTGTACGTGTTTTCAAAATCATCAGTTCTGTACGGACCGCATAAAAAAATCGTCCATAATAACCGTATACTCACAGACGGGTGGACCCCACGCCTGGGGAATAACAAGGGGTTCCGGTTTAGAAGATATTCTGTGAGGGACGGTTTTTTCAACGGTTTTTCATGCGGTCCGTTGATAATTTTCGCTTCAAAATCTATCAAAACGTAACTCCATGACAAATCAATGATCTTCCCGAATTAAATATTTCCAACTTTGTGTAGGCACTGGAACTTCAAGAGTTTTCCTAGGGATTCAACATAATATGTCATGAACTATATCATCACCAACTTGAAGATATCTAATGCCATTAGAACCATCATTCTGAAGATCCATCTTTCTATTTTGTATCCTTCAACTTTATCCCAGCTATAGTTTTATCCTTGTTGCACAAACCCTGATGTTTTTCTTTTTTAGATCTACCTGAACTGCTGTCTACCGCTAGGTTTGTGGTGGTTACATGAGAATCTTGTGGAACACGATTACGAGTCTTTCTTCTCTGCACAAAAAAAAAAAAAAAAAAAAAAAAAAAACACGCTTATCGAGCTAATGTACCCAAAGCATCAAAGGGGGCTAGCTTCTCCAATGGTTAATGTTTGTGTTTCATATGTGGCATCACTTTTAAAACAACCTCTAAGTATAAAATCCTAAATATTAAGATTTTTTTTTTTTAAACTCCAACCTATAAAGTTTTGTATTGGTTAAAATTATTTCCATTTTTCTTTAGTGATAAAAGTGGGAAGAAATCCTCTAAGTAAATGTCTAAAACTATAGGTTCACCTAGAGGAAGTCTAACTTTTTTTGACCTATCATCCTCACATTAATGGATTGGATATGATTTTTTATAAATCTTGTTGTGTTTCCTATGTGGATTAAGACTTTTTTTATTTACATTCACATTGATTAAGACTTTTTTATTTACACACTATTGTAATTCCACAATACTATGTGTTTGGAGAAGCTCTTAAATCTTGTTCTAGCGTGGGACTCAATTTTGACCAACTTAGTGTTTGGTACAAGGAAATGACGCTGACCGTCTTTGACCGTGAATGACCAAACATTTTACAAATATGCTTAATTTTAATAAATCCATCTTCCCTACTATGAGAACAAACACCAAATAACCCTTTCACTATTGCCTAATTGCAAAACTTAAAGCTTCAAATACAATACTATGTGTTTGTTAATGTTTTTTCTTCCGCAACTTATGTCTCCAGAAACACCACTATCTTCCCACAAAATTTATTTTCTCACATCTCTTAACACCTGCCTTTCAAAAGGAGAAAAAAAAATACATAAAACTAGAATTTTTGTAAATTAATCAAAGACTTCATTTTTGCTTTTCTTTATAAATTTCTTTTATAGATCTACCGTTTTCTCAAACATTAATTTATAATAGCTTCTTTAATGTTGAAATGGTCTCCATAAATGTCAAATGGTGGAGAAAAATATTCAAAACCCCGATCTCTGGGTTGTCAATATCAATCAATGATATGAATTTTGAAACAAAGTATTCATGCTGTAAAACTTATATAAAATTTATTAAGAAGTAAAAGATAGGTTGGAAAAGAAAGTGAGAAGGTAGTTGTGATGATGGTTGCAGTGGTAGTGATAAAGAAAAAGAAGCTGATGGTGGTGGTGGTGGTGGTGGCATGATCAAAAACATAAATAAAATACAAATAGTGTGAATAATATATTCATATGAACTAAATTATGGTGACATCCATACATAGTTTATTTAAATATTGGTTTGATTGATATGTAAAGATGGGGGTAAAATAAAAAAGGAAATGTCCAATTTTGATCTAAGGCTAATCCTTTTAAACACCAAATAGATTTTTGTGATATGAGCATCCATTTTCAATACATCACCCGGAATATATAAATCAGGGAAGAACATGATTTATTTTATTTGTATGACTTTTAGAGCATTACTCGGCTGAACCCACGAGCGCTGGTATGTGAATTGTGTTGTCAACTTTAGATGTCAAAACTTAGGCCTATATCGATTGTTGTAGTCAAACTTCAAATTAGGTTATATTAATAATTGTAGAGATGTCAGATGGAATACTTCAAGTTACCAGTGAAGGATTAAAGACGAAGACTGAAGATCACATGAAGACATCAATCTTCATCAAATGTTAGTATTTGAAGATTTGATTTCCTTCATATGATTATCACATTCTTAGTTAAGTTATTCAAGGAAGAAAAAAAACGAAGTATCAAAGAAAGGTCTTGACTTTAGTACGAGAGACTTCATCATTGAAATTGATAAAAGTGTTGAAGGGATGTAGTATAAGATTGGCGTTTCACTACTCTCTGTACGTTTTCGAAAGTATGACTCTAACTTTCGAAAACTTATGTCTGATCAATATAGGATGAACTTTACTCATCACTGTTTATGTTTCGAAAAACAAGAGATGCAACTTTCAAAAAGTATCTAACTTTTGAAAAAGGGGTTTTTAGGCTAAGGTCCCACCCATGGGTTACCCATAATATGAGGCCCTTAATTAAAAGAATTTTAAATCTAGGCCCCAAATTATTAAAAGACCTTGATACCCTTATGCATATTGTCAAGCCCATAATTAAAAAAAATTTAAATTTAGGCCCGAAATTATTAAAATATTATGTGATGATGTTCTAACCACCTCCGACCACCACATCCACCGCCAACCACCTTCGACCACCACCTCCACCAACCACCACCGCCAAACCACCTCCGACCACCACCGTCAAACCACCTCCGACCACCACCACCGTCAAACCACCTCCGACCACCACCGTTAGTCAAACCACCACCACCACCGCTAACCACCACCGCCGCCAACCACCAACCGCCACCACTGCCGACTACCACCAACATATGGATGTGTACACAGAACTTACACATGGATATGACATGTGTACACAGAACTTACACATGCATATGACAGGTGTATCCAGAAGTTACACATTCATATAAAATGTGTAATGCAAAGTTACACTTGTACATAGATGTGTACTCTGTAGTTACACATGTGTACGCAGAAGTTACACTTGCGTATGGCATGTGTATCTACAAGTTACACATCCATATGCATGTGTAACTTTTTATTACACATGCTACATGTAAGGTTATCTACAAGTTATTCATCATAAAATACATGTATTACTTTAATTTTCATTTACAATAATTTGTTCGTTCATCTTACTACAATCATAGTAATTGGTTGTTTGAACACAATAAAGGAAATTAAACCACGAGATATGGAAAGCGAAATCCTAGAAATAATCCACTATATCCTATAATAGAAATGTTTCCTTCCTTTTTTGTCTTTCTCGATTCCAATATATTTGCATATCTGCAAACAAGAATAAACATCCATGGAATTAGGTTGGATGGACAAAAAACAAAGAAACAAAATTATAGAATAATTGCAAGACAAAATTATAGAACAAAGATTACATAAAAGGCACATGATAACTTATCTTAGCATGTGTAATTAGGAGTTACACATGCATTCGTCTAGTGTAACTTGGAATTATACATGTACCTATCTAGTGTAATTAAAAGTTACGCATGCATATGAGTTGGATACCTAGCATGTGTAATTTTTTGGTTATAAGGTTTTTTCATTTTAGCATATGTAACAAGGAGTTACACAAGCATCTATTTTGTGTAACTAGAAGTTACACATGCATCTGTCTAGTGTAAGGAGAAGTTACACATGCATATGAAATGTGTAACTAATCACTGTATACACAAACTAATCTAGATGTAAAATCAATACTGGCAGCCTCCAAAAGTCTCATTGGATACGTTTTCCTTTCCCCGACTAACCAAATGAACACAGAAGAGGACCTCATCAACTCATTTTCTCTTCATACAAACATCATAGATGCCAGTGACAAGGGATTTAGCAACATGTCAGTTTCAGTAAAAACTCAAAACATTTAGTACCTCAAGTTTAATGAAAGGGTTGTGATTAGTTGTTTCGTCTTCCAATGTGCTTTGGCTCAAGGACTGATTTACAGTAAGACAAAAGTAAAACATCCATCATTAGGCTGCTATTACATCTACCAATCTAAAGGAAATTTACTAACTAAACACTCATAAAACAAGCATGTATAATCAACTAGTACACATAAAAATGCATGTGTAATTTGGAGTTGCACATGCATATGAAATGTGTAATTGGGAGTTAGACATGTCATATCAGGGTATTTTGTAAGGGTTTCTGCCTGAGTTTTTCTTTCTTCTAGTGTAAGCCCTACTCCCAACCCAATATTGGCAGAGTAACAAAAATAATGGCAGCATGACATCAGAAATGAAGTACCTGTTAGAGCATTGCTCGGTCGAACTCGCATGCGTTGCTATCTCAAGCATGTTTGTCAATGTTAGTGATCAAAACTATAAGTCTTGATTTCTAGCCTATTTTAGCTAAAGGTCTCGGACTAGGATAGAAAGTGTAGTTGAGCTCAAGACTCCATGGAAATCATCATACAAGATGAAGGACTACTCAAGGAACTGGTGGAACTTCATCGACTAAAAGGTATGTGGAGACTTGAACTTATCTGTCACTCAAAAGTCTATTTACTCTATCTCATACTCTTGAGACAAAAGTCGTTTTGATATATAGACTTTCATTATACACATTTGTTATTTCGAGGTACTTCTCGAAATATGTGTTGGTAAGCTTTCGCTTTAGCCAAATTCATCTTTACCTAGTGACGAAAGTCATGTCATGTTTCAATCACTTTGAAAATTGCTCTGATGAAAAATGGTCTGTGAATAACGGCTATATAACGTTCTCTAAGAATGTTTCAATGGTTGAAATGAGAGTTTAGATTACATAACCTTTGGTAGGATATAAGAATTGTTGTGGAAACACATATATGTATAAGTTCTTATTCCTTGAACCAAAGTTTGCGAACTTTGTTGATCAAGAGAAACGGAATGTGGCGTGAGCCAAGTCCGCGAACTGGCGTAAGTTCTCGACCCGAGAATTTCTCCTAGAGTTTGTGAACTCCTTCCGTGAGCTTAAGTCCGCGAACCGAGTCCGCGAACTTGAGTAGGTTATATATAAAATCGGTTGTTCTTGAACTCATATATTTATATAAACTAAGGAATGCTTTTGCAAACCGTGGCTATAAAGTTCATGAACCGATTCGAGTGAATCAAACCGTTTTGGCTTCGATTGTGTCTTGTGTAGTTACATAAGATCTAAGCAATTGAACAACTATCCAACTAGTTCATTTGAGTCATTTGAACTAGTTATGGTGAAGAAGAATATGGTTGATATGAAATTGCTCATATGGCTAACCATTTGGTTAACTATTGTTGAACCAACAAATGTTAATGTTTAGGAACGGTTATATAAACCCAAAATTGGACATTTCATTTGTGTGTAACAAGCTAAGGTTTCTATCCAACGGTTGAGAAATATTAGCTTGAATCTAATCAGGTTTTCATCTAACGGTGAATATTGAATGCTTTGTTACTAAGCTAACATTGATTGCAAACCCTGATTTGAAAGACTATATAAGGGAGAACTCTAGCAACCGGGAAACCTAATCCCCACACATTATGTGTGATACTAGTTGTGCTAAGCTAGAGTCGATTCTCCTTTAACCTTTGGTTTCTTCTTCTAAACCAGGTTAATGACTTAAAAACTTCATTGGGATTGTGAAGCCAGACCGATACTACTTTGTTGTAGTTGTGTGATCTGATCTTGTTGTTTCTATCGTACGAGTTCAATTGGAATAATTGGCTTGAGATTTATATCTCCGATAGGCAAGATAAAAAGAAATCACAAACAATTCGTCTCATCGTTTGTGATTCCACAATATCTTTTTTCGTTGTGTCGATTAAGATTATTGTGAGTGATTGATAATACTAGGATGTTCTTCGGAAATATAAGTCCGGGTTATCAATTGGTTCCTGTTCACCTTGATTTATCAAAAGACGGAACAAAAACTCGTAGGTATATTCGTGGGAGACGGATTTATTTATTACCGTAGACTTTTCTGTGTGATACAGATTTGTTTATTAAAGTCTTCGACTTTGGGTCGTAGCAACTCTTAGTTGTGGGTGAGATCAGCTAAGGGAATCAAGTACCTAGCATTCTGTTGGGATCAGAGACGTAGGAGCATAACTGTACCTTGGATCAGTGTGAGCTTGGTTGGGGTTCAACTACAGTCCAGACCGGAGTTAATTTGGAGTAGGCTAGATTCTGTAGCGGCTTAATACAGTGTGTTCATTCTGGACTAGGTCCCGTTGTTTTTCTGTATTTACGGTTTCCTCGTTAACAAAATTCTGGTGTCTATGTTATTTCTATTCCGCATTATATTTGTTTATATAATTGAAATATCACAGGTTGTGCATTGTTCAATCAATTAGAATATCCGACCTTTTGGTTGTTGATTTAAATTGATTGACACTTGGATATTGGTCTTTGGTACCATCCAAGTTATCTCTCTTTGATAAAGACTCGCAGATTCCTATTTGCTTGAATAAAGATCAAATTGAGAGATTGAGATATAAACTCTTTGATATACTTTTGTTTAGATTGAGTCTGACTGTCTAGTTGATTCTCTAGAAAGTATATTGGAGCTTGTCCATACAGATTGCTAAGGGAAATATTGGGTGTGGTTGTTAGACCCCCGCTTTTTCAATTGGTATCAGAGCAGGCAAACACGTTCAAGACCTTATAAGTCTGTGTTTGTAGCGATCTGACTCTATGGACAGAGGTGTTATCTCTATTAACATACCACCACTCTTCGATGGCTCTAATTACTTATGGTGGAAAATTGTTATGCGAGCTTTTCTTCAAGCGCGTGATTTTCAATCATGGGTGTATGTTGTTAATAGCTATGATCCTCCC